>JASPKZ010004576.1:405000-630000 GCA_030220185.1 Diploptera punctata
TGCATATTTCTGTGTGTAGTATTTAATACTAGTTTCAGTGTCCACCGCTGTAGTCTCGAGGTAGTGTGCTGCCTTGTCACGTAGCGGGACCGCGTTTGATCCTCGGTCGGGTCAGGTTTCCTGGGTGAGATTCCTGGGTGAGGTTTTTCGGGTTTTTCCTCACCTATCAGACAAATATCTAGGAGCTTTAAGTGTCCCCGTTCTGCCGAGGTGGATTATTGGTTAAGCTCCTTGCCTCTGATCTCGAGAGTCGCGGGCTGAAACCCGGCCGGGTCGATGGATTTTTTATAGGATGGAAAAACCCAATTAGCAAGTCATCTGGCAGGGACTTTAAGCCGTAGTTCCCGAGTCTGAAGAGTTTGAGACTCGTAAAAGATCCTTAAACCTGAATAAAGAATGTCTGTAAGCAAAATTTACTGACCTCTTCAGCCTAGTAATACCTTAATTGCCTACTAGATGTCTCGTTGGGTCGGTATGTTAACCGCGTGTCAGTCATGACATCTTTAGCAAAATAAGTGTAACTAAATTAACTTGGTCTAGTAACTCCTAACAATAGAGATGCTAAGATCCAACATTGGGCTGCTACGCCATTTTAGAAGTAGCTGTTTAATGTGTATGTTTATTTATTTGAGTTCGTGGAACTTTACCTCATTATCATTATAATAAATTAATGTACCTGGCGTGAATTGAATAAATTAAGTTAAAGTAATATTATAATGATATTGTGAAAAGAAAAATTAATGTCTGAACCAGGAATCGAACCGTGGACCTCTTCTTCTTCAGACTAGTGTGCAGCCCACTACACCATTGTAGGCCTGGCACAAACATTAACAATTATTCCCACATATACAAATCTATAATTCATTTCACATTATCAATATCATTATAATATTATAATATGATCCATTATTGGAACTGTGTTAAAATAACAGTATTGGAAAATGTTAAATAACATCGTTTACTGCTTATAAAAGTGGTGGTGTAAAAATTCTCAAATATAGATACTTCTAAACGAAGCCGGCCGTTGGCGATGGTAGTGACACCTACCTGGCAGCGGACGAAACGAGAATTATAGATGTGTACATGTGGAGAGAATTGTTAATGTTTGTGCCAGGTCTAGAATGGTATAGTGGGCTGCACACTCCTACTGAGAAGGAGAGGTCCACGGTTAGATTCCTGGTTCAAACATTAATTTTTCTTTTCACAATATCATTATAATATTACAATATGATCCATTATTGGAACTGTATTAAAATAACAGTATTGGAAAATGTTAAATAATTTAAAATAAACACAAAAAGGAACAAAAAATTATATTATTAATGTATAGGCCATAAGTGTAGGCGAACCAAACAGGGATTTATCATTAATGTTTAAACACAATAACTGTAATGATTTGTAGTGACTTATTTGCATCCAGTTCGTAGAAAAAATAATATTACAGAATTTTCTTTGCCTAAGAACTATTGTACATTGTCAGCAGTATGTTCGAAATGTTGAGTGATTCCGGGTTATGTGGCCGTGGTCCATAGTTGGTGTTGATACCAGACGTTTCGCCCTCAACTGCGGAGGGCATCTTCAGTGGCGAGTGCTTCTAGGCGTGTGCTTCTAGGCGTGTTTCCTGGTCGGAAGATCTACTGAGAGTAGATCTCAGTAGATTTTCCGACCAGGAAACACGCCTAGAAGCACATGCCTAGAAGCACTCGCCACTGAAGATGCCCTCCGCAGTTGAGGGCGAAACGTCTGGTATCAACACCAACTATGGACCACGGCCACATAACCCGGAATCACTCAACATTATGATTACCGGCCGTGAAAGCCTGCATTCAAGTATGTTCGGAAGTCGATCAGCAGTTAAAATGAAACATGAACTGATTATATACTCTATAGTAGAATAGAATAGAATATATTTATTTAGCGTGGTGGAGTTAAGGCCATGTGGCCTTAGTTTACTATTAAAAATTATAAATGTTTATATATTAAAGTTAAAGTAATTTGAACGTAATTCGTATTTTCATTTATAACAAGTATCCCGAACCGTGAGTTCTGTATGTAGTAGACCACCTTACATTAATCATGTCTGGTAGCAATATCTTACTGGATTCGTATTTCCAGAGCAATAAACTCTGAATTATTTACTTTCACTGATATGCTAGCTTATAATAAACCACGTTACGCCCTCCATCCGGCAAAAAATGAATTATAATGTAACCCCAAAAGCCATTTATCTTGAATCTTTCCTTTTCGCTTCCAACTCTCTCGTTCTAAGGCTAATATTGGAGTTATGAGGCACCTTTAACACTGACCGACCTTCTCACATGTTGCTGTGTTACTTCTGTATTACTTTATATTCAGAATTTATTTGTAGGCATATACAGGGTGTAAGTGAATTATAGGAAGAAATTTACTTAATTATGTGGAGATTGTAGAAAAAAAATTAAAAAACTGTATATGGTGACCATGTCAAAAATATGAATGAGATGCACAAAGAAATTAAACATAGGCTCAATTCTGGAAATGCGTGCTGTTATGCATTTCAGAGACTTTTGATGTCCCAACTCCTTTCAACAAACGATAATCTGAAAATATACAAAACTGTTATTCTACCAGTTGTATTATATGGATGCGAAACATGGACTCTTACTTCAAGGGAGGAAAGGAGATTACGAGTGTTTGAGAATAAAGTACTTAGGAAAATTTTTGGACCAAAGAGAGATGAACAGACAGGTGAATGGAGAAGTTACTACATAACAATGAACTACAAGGTCTTTATAGGAAACCAGATATAATAAGAACAGTTAAGTCTCGTAGACTACAATGCGTAAGACATGTGGCACGAATGAGGAATGAAAGACGTGCATGGAATCTTCTTGTAGGGAAAACAGAGGGAAATCGCCGAGTTGGTAGACCAAGAATGGGTGGGAGAATAACATTAACTATGATTTGAAGGAAGTAGATTATACAGGGGATGATTGGAAAGCATTAGTTCAGGATAGGGATGTATGGAGAGCTTATGTCCGCGGGGTCATGAACCTGTGGGTTAGATAGTGCCAATGAGTAGGTAAAAAATGTGGAGATTGTAGAAAAAAAATTGAAAAATGATATATGGTGACCATGTACCAAATTAAACAAGTATGGAAAATAACTAACCATCAGGAAATTGTCAGAGGTCAGATATAGAAAATGGAAACAGATCGAACATATGTCGAGGAGAGATGATGGAAACACATCTACAGTGTCTTTTGATTTAGATTCCAAAGATTAACCAGAAAAAAATTACTTTATTGTAGAAAGATTGTAGACAAACAATTTGAAAAATGTCATGGTGACCACGGACCACATTAAACAAAGATCTGTGAAACACAGGTAACTAAAAGAAGATTGGGGAAGAGATCAAATATAGAACATTGAAGCGGATCAGGCACGTGAAGAGGGGAGAATATGGAAACACAGTTATAGTGGCTTTTGATTTGGGTTCCAAAAATTAACCAGAAGAATAGGCAGACCACGAATCACGTGGTACATTACTTTCAGAAATGAGGCAGAAGAATTAGGGAAGAATTGGTACAAAATCGAGTCATTGGCATATACGTATATGTTGCATTCATTAAGGCAATTTGCTTCTGGCGAAAAAAAAGAAAAAAAAAGAAAGGATATTCTATTGCTAACTCAGGGACCTATAAAAAGATGGACCTTCAATTATTAAACTTGTTTGTATATGATACCCATAAATAATCCGGTATTAAAATGAATCAGCAGTAAGAAATTATGAGATAGCTTCGGATATTAATAGGGACTAACTAATACCCGGCGTGCGCTGCTACGCCTAAATAAATGAAAATTAATGTGCTTTTATGTTTAGTTAAATAAGTAAAACGAAAAAGTTATACCGTAATTATTTTTAGATACCCTGTGCTGTTTACACGGCGTTGTCCGGGAATCTACTCATCCCGATCTTCTTGGCATAAATGAGCTGAAAGACAAAAATTAATGTATCGGTATATCTTATGATTAGTTGAATAAGTAGAATGAAAATTAATTATAAATGCATATCGTTATTATTTTAAGTTTCCCCGTGCTGATTACCCGGTGTTGTTCGGGAATTTACTTATCTCGATCTTTTTGGCATAAATTAGCTGAAAGACAAAATTCGGTATTGTGAGTTATCCGTAAAAGAATACCCGCCATGTGCTGCTATTCTTGCACAGGAATCTACGTACTTGTCTCGATCTTCTTGTCATCAATGAAAGACAAAAATAGTTATTGTGAGTTATCCGTAAGAGATAAACTTATGCTGTCGCGGACTTTTTTGTAGAGCTTATTGAGATATTGAATTCTGTGTGCATTAATTTTGTGTATTTGTTATGATTTAGGCAGCGTAAGCCATTTAAGCGTCCAATTCTGTGTACAATAATTTTGTGTATTTGTTTTGGCAGCGTAAGCCATTTAAGCGTCCAAAGAGCTACTTTTTTCACGTTTTCCACTACAAAGGACGATTTTTAAGGGTGTAGGAGTTGAGTATCACAACTCTCTTATAGCCTATATTCATCCCGAGAATCTCCTGAACATTTTGTAAAAAGCCCCATCACAATCGGATCAACGGTATGGCCGCGCATAAAGTACGAACAAACAAACAAAACAAACATAATTTTTATATATTAGATTTAATGAAACCTCAACTATTAAGAACTAATAAAATACTTATACAGAGTATTATTAGAGAACTTTATTTCTGGATAGGTATGTATGCAGATCTTATGTCCGCGAGGACACTGACCTATGAGTTAGATGGTGCCAGCGAATTAGTTTTTTATTACGCTTTGTGATTCTTCGTAGCTCTTTTATTATACAAGCATGCTTCTTACTAACTAATAATTAATTAAATAGGGAATGGATAGAGTGAGATTGTTCTAGAACTTATTTAAGAATTTAATTAAACTATACGGGTATCCACACAACTGTATTTTCAAAATTTAGTTTTGAAGGAATTATTTAATAGGAATTATTATTATGACGGAATGAGGAAAAGCGACTGGAAGCTTTTGAGATATGGATATGGAGAAGGATGGAATGTATAAAATGGACAGACAAAATAAAAAAATAAAGATGTGCTAAACAGAGTGAGTGAAGGAAGAACAAAGCTGGAACTCATAAAGAATAGGAAAATAAATTGGATTGGCGACTTGCTAAGAAGAAATTGCCTACTGATGGATGCTCTAGAAGGTAATGGACAATGGAAAAAAGTTAGAGGCAGAAAAATACATCAGATGATAGAAAATATTAAAATAAATGGTTTGTATGCGGATGCAAAATGGAAAACTGAGTTAAGGAAAGAGTGGAGAATGCTGTGATAAACCTGCTCTTGGGCAGAACAATATGTATGTATATATTCAGGAATGAATTATAGATTCTCTACAAGATAAATCCAGGAAATATAGAATATATTTTTGTTGTTATGGGATTAGATGCTTAATTACAAATGAAGGGAATTTTGAAGAAATGGCGTTATTAAATAACTGGGAACAATAATTACAAACAGGAATGATATGAAGAAAGAAATTAAACATAGGCTCAATTCTTACGCATATTATACATTACAGGGACTCTTGTCATCCCAAGTTCTCTAATAGTTATTACGCAACAAGGGAAGTAAGTAGTACATTACTAGTCGAGCACGTGTTTGAGCCCGAGCTTTAGCGAGGACTATTTTCTGTCCAACGTAAGAAGCACACGTCGACATTTAACTTCCGAATGTATTACTCCGCGTAGCACGTGTAAGAGTGCAGACGAACTCTGTCAGCTGTTTGTTACAAACCGATAAATTAATGCACAACAATCGTTTTAATTTTTAATGTTGCAGGTTGTATTAACATTTACAATGGTATGTCGAAAACTAATTAAATTATAATTGTAAATATTAAAGAAATTAATTCAAATCAAACATTTGAATTATAATAACCGAGTTAAGTTAACATAAACTACACGACAGCCGCCATATTTGTAACTGACATTCAATTATTTTAAAGAATCGTTCAGTTTCAAACAAATATGAATTTTGAGTTAGTCTCCGATCTTCAAAGAAATATGTAGGTATGTACTGTATTCTGATCAACTGCAGTTAACATAAATCGCTTTAAATACGTAATTATATTAATAATAAATATAAATAATAAATACGTAATCATATTAATAGAATTCATGATCTATTTTTTCGCTTCCGCTGAACTGTGCTTTGGTCATGAACGAATCGCAGTAACTGCAGCAGTCATGTGCTTCGTGGATTACTGCCCATTTATTTTCCTGAAGTGTCTTTCATAGGCTATACAGAAAATAGCAAACACGTCCTCGACTAGTAATGTACTTGCTTCCCGAATTGCGTATATAATTTTGTTCATTCCTACACTAATAATTATGTTCAATTTTTATATTCCGTGAGAATTTATATCTTGCTTTGAAGAGTTCAATTGTTTGTTAGCAAAGGAATGTTGATAAAACAACTGCAATTGTTTATTGTTGTCTGAATTAGTGACAGACATTTTAAATAACAGTTTCAGGCTTCATATTAATTACATATATATAATTAATTGTGATGTGGAGGAAGCGGCGAATGCTGCGGTGCGCAATACAATTGTATTGTATTACTCAAAATTTTAAATAGGTAACATTTTTACATTAGTAATTAAGGAAATTACTTTTCTTCCCTGGGGAAGTACGTTGAGCTATTACATACTGTTGTAAATGGATACCAAGGCCTCTCTGGTAAATTCAACTTATTTCCCCAAAAACAGAATGATAATTAGGTCATTATTAGCATAGAAGTGAACAAAAATATTTAAACTAAAAATGTATAATTTGATGTAGTTTTTTTATGATGACCTTGAAGAAGATTTCCGGGTTGTTAGCCGTGGTCTAGAGGCTTTAAGTTCCCTCACGTTCCGCCAGAGATTGCGTCTGGCATCCTCAAGGGTTGTACTGAAACTAGTTGCGATGTACTTTTTTTGTTATGTGGAGCATGAGCTCCTTTTTTAAAAGAAATAAGTAAATATTAAGATAGTTAAGGAATAAAGTTCGTAGGAAGAAAGAAAATACAGACCAAGGAAAGACAGTCATATGAATGGGGAAGGCTACTTAACAGTGAACTACATGATCTTTAAGGGAAACCAAATGCAATAAGAAGGGTTAAGTCTCGTAGACTGCGATATAGAGGACATGTGCCACGAATGGGGAATGAATGGGAACATTTTGTAGGAAACCCAGAGGGAAAGCGCGTAAAAGGTAGGCCAAGAATGAGGTATGTGAATAACATTAACCAAGATTTGAGTTAAGCATTAAATTATAAATAGAAGGTCATGAAATTCAAATATTTAGGAATAGAAATTAATAGCAGCAAGAGAATAACAGATGAAAACCTCCATCAAGCAAATAATGCAAACAAAATAATGAGATGTTTAAATAATACTGTTTGGAAAAATAAGAATTTAAGATAATATATATATATATATATATATATATATATATATATATATATAAGTAAGAATCTGACATAAGACCAGTTCTAACATATGGTTGTGGATGCCGAACAGAAAACAAAACAAATCAATGAAACAACCGAAATGAAAGCTTTAAGGAAAATCGCTGAGACAGAAAATTCGCAGGTCTGTTATTAGAGAAGAATGTGAAATTGAACCTATAAACATCTGGATAAATGATAGAAGACTAAATTGGAACGATCACATAGATAGAATGGAGAACAGTAGATTAGTGAAGAAAGTACGTGACTGGACACCTCAGCAGAAAAGGCCTTTAGGACGACCACAACTACGATGGAAGAACGTCACCATACCCCGGACCTGAAGTGAATGAACACGCAACAAGCTGCCAGCTTTCATGTGTAGAGGAAGAAGAAGAAGAAGAAGACGTGAGGGAGGTGAGTTTTATATAGGAGATGATTGAAAACAGATCAGGATAGTGACATATGGAGAACATATTTCAGCGTGGCTATGAACCTATATGTTCATTAGTGCCAGTGAGTTACTCTGTTATTACTTTTTAACGATAGTGTGAATAGAGGTTATTTTCACACTGATAATGTACGACACGTTTGTAAGTAGCCTTAAAGGCAGGCAGTGTTGTAAATCTTTTTCAGAGGAGTATAAATCACACATTAGAAATAGCAACTACCACCTAAATCAGAAGGAAACACCCCGTTTCTTTATATTCGAGGGTTAATTGTTGGTTAATTATATAGCCTGTAACTTTGTTACTTGTAATCTGTGATACTGTACTTCATTACTCATTTATATCGAGAGTACATGTACTTGCGTTTCTCAAGTTCTGGCTCCAATTGCATTTCCTCTCTTTAAGTTTTACAAGAGATTTATTATTATTTTTTATTTATTTCCTGTAATTCCTAAACGGAACATTGGGCAGCTGTAAAGTTACTCCAGGGTACTCTGCTTCCAGCTAGCCATTTCACTTGTTTCCAGCTTTTCGCTCTTTCCTTTGCTTCCTCCTCTAGTGATCTCTAGGTCGTCCCCTCTTTCTTATTCCTTGCGGATTCCAATATAGTGTAGTCTTCTGATGGCTCAGTCTGGTTTTCTCAATGTGTGGCCTATCCAATTCCACTTTCTTTGTTTTATTTGGTGACATATTGGAGATTGGTTGGTTTTTCTTCACAGTTCATATGATATTAGGGGCCTATTTCCGGCTATCTTATATTTAAAATACGCCTCAGACATCTGTTTACAAAGTCTGCAACAAGGGATTACATATAACTAATTCACTGGTTTTGTCGAACTCAGGGGTTCGTTGCCGCACATAAGCTCTCCATGCATCCCTATCCTGAGATAATTTTTAGTCGTTCCCTATATAATTAACCTACTTCAACCCATGGTTAGTGTGATATTTTTTACTACTTTTATAATTATGTATAAATAATGTATTAATTAATTGATAAATGCATTGCTAAATTATTGGGGTTTTTAATTTATATAAAAAATGTATTCACTTACAATATATTTTTCACGTACAGTAGTCAGTTCACATACAATTTATTTCTTAACACAATTTTTAAATATTGATAGAGCTAAAGTTGTATATAATGTCTACCACCTAATTAACTAATAACTAACTCAGTGGCACTATCAAATTCGCAGGTTTATGACCGCGCGGACATGAGTTCTCTATACTTCCTTATCCTGAGCTAAAGTTTTCCAAACATCCCCTTTATAAGGTACTTCCCTCAAATAATTGTTAACGTTATTATCCCATCTCATTCTTGGTCTAACTACTGGGCGTTTTCCCTCTGGTTTTCCTATAAGAAGCTTCCATGTCCCTCCTTCATTCCCCATTTATGCCACATGTCCTGATCACCGCAGTCTACGAGACTTAACTCTTCCCATTATATTTGGCTTACTATAAAGATCATGAATCTCACTATAATGTAGTCTTCTCTATTTGCCTGTCTGTTCATCTCTATTTGATCCAAACATTTTCATAAGAACTTTATTTTAAAATTTTTTTCTCCTTCCTTACAGTAAGAGCCCATGTCTCGCATCCATATAAATGGGAGAATAACAGTTCTATATATTTCCAATTTAACTTTGTTTGGGAGAATAACAGTTCTATATATTTCCAATTTAACTTTTTTGGGAGAATAACAGTTCTATATATTTCCAATTTAACTTTTTTTGAGAGAAATTGAAATGACAAGAATTCCTGTAAAATATAATAGCATGCAGTTCTAGAATTTAGCTAATGTTTAATTTCTTTGTGCATCTCATTTATTAAAAAAAAGGCTAAAATTTCAAATGTGTACTATTATTACACTATTGTGGAATGGCATAAAACAAAACTTAAAATGTTCTCTCCTGAAAAATTTAATATATGTATCTTACGACTTTCTTTCTTAGAAGGGCAGTAGGCTTATATTGTGGATGTATTATTTGTTTAAAAAAAAACAATGACTTTCAAGGGCGCTCATCCAGTTCGGACAAAGATAATATTAGAAAATAAACCAATAGAACAAGTGGTAAGATATAACTTCGTAGGTTGCGAAATGTCATACATATCGGAAACATATAAATAACAAACTAAATAAGTTTAATTATATAACAGGAACACTAAAAAGAACTTTGAAAAATAAAGACAAGAAAGATCCTTTAATGAAATTATACAAGACAATGGCAGTGCCTATTATTACTTATGGATCCGAAACATGGACAGTGACAACACAACAATCTGCCGCAATACAAGCTGCTGAAATGAAATTCCACAGACCAATAACAGGATATCAAAGAACAGACAAAAACATAACCCAAAATAAGACAACAACTAAAAGTAGAGGAATTAAACACAACAATAGAGAAATACAGAACAAACTGGAAAGATGACTGAGGATAGAATACCAAAAGCAGCATACAGCTATTCACCACAAGTAAGAAGAAGTTTGGGAAGACCAAAGAAAAGATGGAAACTGCAGCAATTTGAAGCCGGAACAGGCTAGTAAATAAGCCTAAACCGTGAAGAAGAAGAAGAAGAAGAAGAAGAAGAAGAAAGAAAATCATTTGTTTAACTGAACAACGCCCGAGCACGAGCACTCATTTGGGTGGTCCATACTATGACAAAATTCATTTTTTAATAAAATGAGTTGCCAATTCTTCAACTTATTTTTTATTTATTTATATACAGAATTTTAATGTTTGCACATCTTTCTGTGCCTAAAGTTTTATTTTTCTTCTCCACTCGTCTCTCTCCATCCAATCCATGTCCTCCAGTCCTCTTTCTCTCATTCCAGTTCTTATTTCTTGCATCCACGAGTTTTGAGGTCTTCCTCTCCTCCTTTTTCCAGGTGGACACAATTCGAATGTTTTCCTGGGTAATCTTCCTTTTTGCATTCTTCTTACGTGCCAATACCAATTTAATTGCTTCAGCTTAAAAACATTAAATATAATTTTTAACGGAAGAATCGCATGATGGATGGTCTGTATATGAATTTTCATCTTGCTGTATATTGGACAGGCTGTTTGTCTCTTGCTGGTCGAATTAATAGAGTGATACAGTTGTGCCATGTAGAGTAAGGTATTAACCGAACCTTGGCACTGAGTACGCTTGCTACTAATTTATTCCATCACATTTTGGTGGTGGACTGGAGTAATCAGTTGAGTATGTCACGAATGTAACACCATGATTTATCCATCGCCCCAGCAATAATTCCATCCCTTCTCAACATGATTTGTCTCCCGAGTTCAAATCTCATCATTATTAATCCAACATATGTACAGCAGTTTAAAAATATGTGTAAAACTTCATGCAGTACACCGCTGTGATAGAGAGTGGATTTCACAATCGAAGTCTAAAAACCACGACTGCGGTTTTCCGAATTTTTATTGTTTCCATAACAACCATAAAAACTGAAAATCTACAGCTGTTAATTACAAAAACAAATGTCTAGATCGTGTCTATAGTTCCATAACAATTTCAGTGAATTTTCAGTCATTTTTATAGATGTTATTGATGCGAAACATGGACTCTTACTTTAAGGGAGGAAAGGAGATTACGAGAATTTGAGAATAACGTTCTTACGAAAATTTTTGGACCAAAGAGAGATGAACAGACATGTGAATGGTGAAGACTGCATAACACTGAATTGCATGGTTTTTATAGGAAGTCATATATATATATATATATATATATATATAAAGAGAACAGTTAAGTCTCGTAGACTGCGATGGGCAGGATGTGTGGCACGAATGGGGTAGGAAAGACGTGCATGGAAGCTTTTTCTAGGAAAACCAGAGGGAAAACGCCCAGTTGGTAGACCAATAATGAGGTGGGAGAATAATATTAACTATGATTTGAGGGAAGTAGATTATACAGAGGATGATTGGAAAACATTGGCTCAGGAGATTTTATGTCCGCGCGGCCATGAACGTACGGGTTCGATAGTGCCAGTGAGTTAGTGAGTTAGTTACTTATGGAAACAATAAAAAAATTAGAAAACCGGGTCAACTTCGGTTGAGAAATCCGTCCATAGTGTCGTTGCCACAGACGCAGCGGGCCCGTGTAGGACAAGTTTTCTGGATGAGTTGGTTTTTACTATTTATTCTCACTTCAAAGAGAAATATCAGGGAAATTTAAGGTTTTGTTTTTTGCAAATTTACCTTCTTTGACTAAATTTATATCATTTGTATAATTCAAGAATCCATAGAGTCCAATATCAGTTCCAACTTCTTTTAAAAACAGTATCCAGTTTTATAATATTATAATGATATTGTGAAAAGAAAAATTAATGTCTGGACCAGGAATCGAAACGTGGACCTCTAGTTCTACGTACTAGTGTGAAGCCCACTACACAATTTTAGACTTGGCACAAATATTAACAATATTCTTTCCACATATACAAATCTATAATTCTCGTTTCTTCCACTGCCAGGTAGGTGCCATTACCATCGCCAACGGCAGGCTTCGTTTAGAAGTAGGCCTATCTATATTTGAGAATTTTACACCACCACTTTTATAAGCAGTAAACGGTGTTATTTAACATTTTCCAATACTGTTATTTTAACACAGTTCCAATAATGGATCATATTATAATATTATAATGATATTGTGAAAAGAAAAATTAATATCTGAACCAGGAATCGAACCGTGGACCTCTAATTCTTCGTACTAGTGTGCAGCCCACTGCACCATTCTAGACTTGGCACAAACATTATCAATTCTTTCCACATATACAAATCTATAATTCTCGTTTCGTCCGCTGCCAGGTAGGTGTCACTACCATCGCCCAAGGCCCCATTATCCAGTTTTACTTTCCAAAGACTTTTCACATTTCAAACAATTTTATTCCGGGAATAAATATTGAACCCTCAAATGAATCCCGTTATTTTAACTATCCTTCTAATCGCCTTGATATCCATTGAAGGTTCACTGAATTCAATCATAGGTGGGAAAAATACGGTAAAACTTGCTCAAAGGGGAATCGCATGGGACCATTTTTTTCCACATTGGATAAAATTCCGTATTATCAAAATAAAAAACTAAGGGGTTATTACGCTGCCCCGATGATATGAGAGTTGATGATGATGGTAATGATGCGCCAGGAGAGGCCTTAAACTAAACTTAAGCTAATTAAGCGAAATTGTTATTGATGATAATGAAGGCCAGATGGTGTTCAGGAACCATTAATGTTTCCAGACATTCATCTTACAAGTGAGGAAAAATCCCGAAAAAACCTCATCCAGGAAACTTGTCCCGACTGGGGATCGAACTCGGACCCGCTGCGTTACAAGGCAGCACGTTACCTCGAGATCACAGCGGTCGGATTTCTTGATTCATTAACATTGAAGCAGCGTTATATAGACGCAAACGACACGCCAACGCGTACAAATGTTCAAGCATTTTTATTTTTATTTTAAGCGGCAACACTATTTTTTCTCTTTATTTTTCTTTCTTTTTACTCGACATTATAAACTGGGAATAAAGCACAATATACGCGTGTTATTCATTCAAAATTATTGCAACGAACAAGTTAAAACAATAATATACCGATCATGGCGATGGAGGCATTTATTGAAGTACATATCGGCATGTGAAATAAAACAACAGCTTTTAACAATGAACGTTAGGTTAGTGACAATTAGGTTTGTTTTGTTTTGATATTTATTTGTCCATTTGGTTTGAATCATTATTTGTAAAAGCCGTCTTGGCACCTGCCTTCAATAAAAAACATTAGTAATTGCTGATGGTTAATAAATATATATACCTTTCCGCTTTATAATTTTTTTCATGTATTATGTAGAAATATCCTTTCGTTTCTGCGTTGGACAGATTCCGTTATATGCAAAATAAATACACTAAAAATTACTCTTATTTCGCCGGGACCAATACATTTGTTCACATTGGACAGATTTCCGCATTATTCACGTTCCGGATTAAACAAGTTTTACTGTAGCTCATTTCTAAATTCTCCAAGAACTTTCTTTTTAATTAACAAAGAATTCCTTTTTCAATCTACGTTCAATTTAATAAAATATATGAAAGAAGAAGCATTTTCCGTCATTTTTTTTTTCGCTGTGAATATTGCAGTTTACTAGAATTTTTGTGCGGTCTCGAGGTAGCGTGCTGCCTTGTCACGCAGCGGGCCCGGGTTCGATTCCCGGTCGGGAGAGGCTCCTATGTGAGGTTTTTCGAGGGTTTTTCTTCACTTGTAAGACAAATGTCAGGAAGCTTAGGGCATAACGGTCCCCGAAAATCATCCGGCCATCATCATCGTCTTTCAGCGGTGTGGAAAGCAACGGGAAGCTACCACACCTATAATTCCCTAGTAAAGCTGCAAAGCATAGCATGAAAATACTATGATTGCGGTGAAAGACCTGCCCTCGGGCAGAATTACTATGGATGGTTGGTATTATATTTATTACAAACATAGTTGAAACTAAAATTATAATTTTACGTCCTTTCCCCCCCCCAACCCAGTTTTTAGGTATTTTTTTAGGTCTTTTTTAGGATATATTTAGGTATTTCTAAAAGTCTTTTATGTCCCGCGCCGTAGCCGAGTGGTTAAGGCAGGAAGCCTTGGCGCAGAGCTACGGGACTTGCGCTGGTTCGAGTCTCCATGGGGGAAGAAATTTTCTCATGGTATTTCGGCCAGTATGGGACCGGTGCCCACCCATCATCGTGATGCATTTGGGTAGCTACAATAAGTAGCGGCTCCAGGTTGAGAAAAGCAGCTATAACGGCTGGGGACTCGACATGCTGACCACATATCACCCCTACACTGGATGATTATCATCTACCTCTATGATTGACACATGTGGATGTGAGGCCAAAAGCCGGCTGGTAGGTAAGGACCTATCGCGCCAGGAGTTTTTTTAAAGGTTTTTATAGGCATTTTATAGGTCCTCAATTTCCGAGCCCTAGTTATAATCCATCCATCCATAGTAATTCTGCCCGAGGGCAGGTCTTTCACTGCAATCATATCGTTTTAATGCTATGCTTTGCAATTTTACTAGGGAATTATGGGTGTAATAGCTTCCCGTTGCTTTCCACATCGGTGAAGGATGTTGATGATGGCCGGATGATTTTCGGGAACGGTTGGGCCCGAAACTTCCTGACATTTGTCTTAAAGGTGATGAAAAACCCTCATCCAGGAGCCTGTCCCGACCGGGAATCGAACCCGGGCCCGCTGCGCGACAAGGCAGCACGCTACCTCGAGACCACAGCGATGGACCTAGTTATAATATTAGTTAAAGTTAACATCGCATGTTAAATATTGAAAACACCCTAACAGCAATGCACAGACAAAATAATCCAGCGAAGATAAACGTACTCGAAGAGATGGAAATCATGAAAGCAGCTCACAACGACAGCCTGATAAACGAAAACGAACCCAATACATGCAACCCCCTCTACCAGATCTTCAGTGAAACACCAGTTTTGAATCCTGCCGATGATGAGACAAGTCCCGAAAGCGCTACAGTTAAATGATTAATTAAGTTGAGAAGACGGACCTTTCAGGTGAATATTCCATAATTTTATATTAATTTTGAATAAACCTCAACGGAACACATCATAAATCTTATAAAAGTTGATAAAGTTAATACATAACTGTTGCATTTATCTCCATTTTTTTGTTTAAGTATCTTGTGAATGCTTATCTACATATCTATCTATCTAAATATTATTTTTCTTTGCATATCGTACACGTCAAATTGAGATGTTTGCAGTAAGTAGCCTGTAGGATGTACACGTGTGACAAGTTACACATATGGAGTACAACGTGTCACGTGTTCAGTTTGAGTGATAGTTGTTTCCTGACAGCTATTTGTTAAAAGCATTTTTTACGCCTAGTGGAGGCACTAGCGCTAATGTACCATTACGTCCTGTGTAGTGCTTGAAATGAAAAATGGTTAAGTCCTAAATGGCAAAGTAATTAGAGGACACTTTGACCGTTTGTTATAAAAAGTGGAGGCGTTTTTATAGCAAAGAAAATCAATAACACTTGATAAAACAAAAGAAGTGTTGTTCTTATGTGTTTGCCTATAATTATAATGTTAAACACTTTTAAAAATGTAGATAGAGCAGAAACTTTTATTTCTCCTATCACATACAGAGTGTAGATAAAACAAGTGTCATAGGGCAAGCTCTGTAACCAATACATTTCTTGCATATAGGGTGTCTAACGTCCATGTTTCAACTCCATATAACTGTACACTTTGGACAAAGGAATTATAATAGTATATTGCCTCTAGTCCCGAGGGTCGCGGGTTCAAACCCGGCCGGGGTCGATGGATTTCTTTAGGATGGAAAAATCCAAGGAGCAAGTCCTTCGGGAGGGACTTTAAGCCGTGGGTCCCGAGTCTGAATATTTTCATTCTCGTAAAAGATCCCTTAAGCCTGAATTAAAAGTCCTTCTAAGCCCAAAATTTAACTCGACCATTTTTCCCTGTACCCTACGTACTTACCGTAGTTTCCTAGATGTCAGTATGAGGCGGAACGCTGACCACGGACCACTCAAGCGACATCTATACGAAAACAAGTGTAACTAAATTAGTATGGTTCAAATACTTCCCTGTAGGGGGAGAGCACCTAAATCTCTGTTAAGGGAAACATGGGCTTAGAAGAAGAATATTACGATGCGAGGTTGGGGAAGTGGTTTTTTACAGAAGTGAGGAAATTTTAAAAAATCGAGCGATAGCGATGTTTATAATTTCCGAGATTCTGTAAAACAGTTGACAAACATACGTTGTACAATATTTTTTGTGCAACGTTATTTTCAAAATAATAAATAATAGTAGAATAATGACATCTTCGTTGGAAATATTTGTGTTCATTATAAACAACTGACTAACGTTAACTGTGTGGCCAATGTTTATTAGTTGAGACTACAGCAGGCCGTGACACCATTCGGTCATAAAATGGCGGCAAGTACACATTTATTGTTTGATAATGTTTCAAATAGTCCACCGCTGCGGTCTCGAGGTAGCGTGCTGCCTTGTCACGCAGCGGGCCCGGGTTCGATCCCCGGTCGGGACAGTTTTTCTGGGTGAGGTTTTTATCGGGGTTTTTCCTCACCTGTAAGACAAATGTCAGGAAAACTTTAAAGCCCAAACGGTCCCCGAAATTATATGGCCATCGCAATCATCATCATTCATATTCATCTTAGATTAAGCTTAGGATTAGGGACTCTTCTGGCGCATCACTATCATCATCATCATCACCCATCATATCATCGGGGCAACGTAACCCCGCCTTCCAGGCGCCCCAACCTCAGAAGGGGGTTACAAGTACGCCATGCCAGGAGAGAACACCAGGAATGTCGAAAGACAACCTGGCGCATTAAAAATATATATATATATATATATTGTTTCAAATAAAGTTCAGTTAATTTAAAATGCAGTGATTTGTTTAGTATAGCCTAATGTATATTAACACTACCTTTTGGATACATTTGTATATACATGGTACGTAGTATACAAAAAGGGCAGTGGTTTTACTTCCCGCATCATCATCATCATCATCATCATCATCATCATCATCTAGACCCATCTCACTACCACTTGGCATACGTCGGCCAGGAAGCCCTACCCCCAAGTCCCAGAATTCTTGTTCTCCCTTATCTACATCGCGGTCACGTTCAAGTTCACGGGCAATAAAACCAACACCTCAGGGAGAAGGTGATGGAGTCGCAACTTCAGGGGAAATTGCTGAGCTACAGAGTACATCAGGTTTTTACTTCCCGCACGAGGTTTGTAATACGTAATATTACAGCATAGTTATTTAGATTGGCAACCCCGGAATGTAGTAAGTTGAACTTTCAATCATGGTCGCCATTGCTATAAGTCGACAAAACGCACTATTGCGCAAAAATATTTTTTTGTGTTATTTACAATATTCTTGCTCCTGTTCTTATTCCTTTTCGGATTTCGGCTGATCTTCTTCCACGAGTTTCTAAAATAGATACGAAATATTTAAATTTATTGTTTTTGTGAATTAGGCCTACTTTTTGTACAGGCTCCAGACATTCATCATGTTCCATCTTATATATTAAATATAATCTTAAATTTCTTAAAATTAATATTAAACCCCATTTTTATATTCTTCAAGAAATTTTCTTGTCTTATATAAAGCATCATTTAGTCCAGGGTTATTAAAAATTGGTAATTCGTTGGTATTCCCATAAAATTACATTTTCTGGACCAATTTCTTAAACGAACATTACTAGGCCTATATGTTTTAAAAAATATCGGGGATAAATATCATCCTTGTAACAATCCATTTGTTGTAAGAAAATCGTGTAATAAGCGATTTCCTATTTTAATTTAGAGCTCAGGGCAGATCGCCCCAATTCCCAATAAATAGTTAATTAACCATCTAATGAATCTAATCTAAACATAACCTAAATTCTAGACTGTGTTCAAAAATTTTCCTAAACACTTTATTTCGAATACTGTAATAATTTCTCCTCCCATGGATTCTTACTTTAAGGGAAGAGAAAATGTTACCAGTATTTGAGAATGAAGTTACTTTTTGGAACAAAGAGAGATGAAGAGAGAGGCGATTGGAAAAGCCTGTAAAGTAGCGAACTTTATGCTATTTATTGGAACCCAAATATAATAAGAACAGTTAAGTCTCGTATACTGTGATGGCAGGACATGTGGCACGAATCGGGGGATAAAATAGGATCATAGACACCTTGTAGCAAGTATCCAGTATCTTGTAGAATGTATCCAGTAGGTAGGTCGAGAATGAGCTGGGAAAATAACATTAACCAAGATTTGAGGGAAGTAGATTATACATGGATGATTGGAAATAATTAGTTCATGATAGGAATATATGGTGAGATTATATCCACGGGGCCAAGGATGGATCGACAGTGTCATTTAATTAGTTATGGGCGACCACAGAAATGATTTCCTTAAAAAATGTGGATGTGGAGAAGAATGGAATATATAAAATGGACAGACAAAATAAAAAGTAAAGATATCCTAGATAGAGTGGGTGAAGGAAGAACAATGCTGGAACTCGTAAAGAAGAAGACAATAAATTGGATTGGCCACTGGGTAAGAAGAAACTGCCTGCTGAGGGATACCCTAGAAGGAATAGTCAACGGAAGGAAAGAGGCAGAAAATGACATCAGATGGTAGATAATATTAAAATAAATGGTCTGTATGCGGATACAAAAAAAGGAAAGCTGAGTTAAGGAAAGAGTGGAGAATGCTTTTTATGCAGGAAAAGACCTGCTCTTGGGCAGAACACTATGTATGTATATAAAAATATTCCTGTGGTCTGACTGTGAAACGAGCTCTGGACACCAGGAAATGTAGTCAGAAGCTTTAGCCACAAGACCATGAGGCTGGTCAATTATTATTATTATTATTATTATTATTATTATTATTATTATTTTTATTATTATTATTATTAAATACAAAAAAATAATTATTAAAAAAATAAGATTTTATATGAAGTATGTCATATAATCCTATGGTACTATTAATGGAATATGAGAAATTTCTCAAATCTTAAAACTGTCATTTAAATAAGTTGAGCCGTATATTTGATGAATGAAACTTAATGTGGAGTTCTTACTTGGATATATCTCCCCTACAAGGCGGATGTAGTTCAGGGATTTAAGGTTTGTTTTTTGTGTTGCTTGCATCTTTCCCCTAAGGAACAGCTGTGACGTATATTCAACATCCGGAAACCATCTGACGCCCAGACGTCGATGTCCAACAATAATGTACCTTGCTCCCGCCTCCAGGATGAAGCCCAGCCCTTTTCAACACTATAAACTGATGCCATTAAAAAGTATGAGTTTTCTTATTATTGTTATATGAGATATTTCAGAGGTTCACAACCTGTGTATCGCAACACAATGGTATGTAGCGCAGCCTCGTTATTATTATTATTATTATTATTATTATTATTATTATTATTATTATTATTATTATTATTATTATTATTATTAGTTTGCACTTTTAGAAGAATAAAATTTTTCACTTCGGGTTCAAACCCGACCGGGGCCGATGGATTTTTAGGATGGAAAATCTAATGGACAGCTCCTTTGGGAGGGACTTTAAACTGTGGATCCCGTTCTGATTACTTTCAGATTCGTAAGAGAACCACAAGACTGAATAAAGAGTCCTTTTTGCAAAATTTACCGACCGTTATATTCAAGTAATACGTTAGTTTCCTGCTAGGTGTCTCTCTGAGGCGATATGTCGACCATATATCACTGGTTGACATATGTAGGCATACAGAGTGATTCACAGTAATTATTACAGACTTCTAGGAGTTGTAGAGGAGACTTAGTAGATAAAGTTTTGATGAGGAACGCATGTCCGGAAACCTACCATTTTGATGTAAAATTAGTTTGGAGATCGGAACACAATGGGCTGATATCGCGTGTATTGTGTTTCAGAATAAGTATTACAGATTTTTAGGGGTTGTATTACAAGTATGGTTCCATGTGGCGACCTACAAGACCTGGTGCGTGCTCGATAATTTCTGCTGCCGCCAGAATTCGTGCAAGAAGATCTTCTTCCGACTCAACAGGTATAGTACAACCCCTAGAAATCTGTAATACTTATTCCGAAACACAAGACACACGATATCAGCCCATTGTGTTTCTATCTTCAAAGTAATTTTAGATTAAAATGGTACGATTCCGGACATGCGTTCATTATCAAAACTTCATCTACTATATCCCCTCTACAATCCTTAGAAGTCTGTAATACTTATTGTGAAACACCCTGTAAAAGAGTAGCTAAATAAGTTGGTTAAAATGCTCCCAGTGGGGAGCGTTCTAGTCCCCACAGGGAGAAGTACAGGGTAGTTAGAATAGTCTCGACATATTGATCAGTTTTTGTTGACTATTTCACTCATAGCTTCATGTTTGAACGAATGTCACCTTTCAACTAATCACGATCATGTTTCAATCGATATTTATCCAAATCTCTTTATCATATCCTAATTATCTGATAAACACAACTCCTCCATGATATAAAATGGCGGTCTCTATAAAACAGCTGATCATTTCCTTGTGTTAACGAATAAACATTTCCTTAAATTTCACGGAAAATGGCGAATTTGAACGACTATTTCATGAATATACAACATGTACATATTTTCAATAATTGTGACTTCAAGTAAATTAACATTTCTCAATTTTGTTTCAGTAAAGAAAGTCAAAACGTACGATATAATGTTGGTTATAATTGATGATATATTTCACGTTTTCAACGCCAGATGGCAGTAAATAATAATGAAGGCACTTGAGCACACATGATCAAGTTGCTCTGATCAAACAAATGAAGCGCGCCCACATGATTCTAATTTTAATTTTACATTGAAATAATTATTTTATTCTATAATTTTATAATGATAACTTTTCGGTGAATCAATCCATTTTATTGGTAAATGTATATATTTTAAAATGTTTAACATACGCGGGTTTTTTCACCTGTAAGAGAAAATATATCTTTCTTGATAGTCAATGTCAAGAAACCTTAAGGCCCAAATGGGCCTCGAACATAAACTGGCATAACCATCATTATCATATTCGCCATGTTTAGTATTAATTGGTTTAATTAATTTAATATTTTAAATAAATCAGAAGAAAACTAAAAAATGCACTTAAATGTGTGTCAGATTATACAATATTAGTGGTCGCCCAGCGGTCGAAATTCGGCCTCAATTAATTAATTTTTTAATATGTCACAAATACGTCACTATGCATTAGTTTTATATTTATTTTAAAAATACAAACGATAGGAAATATGTGATATAGCTTGGCTAAGCCATATTTAAAAAACAATAACGCATCATTTGACATTTGTATACTATTTAAATTTGCATATGGCCTATTATTATGTGTAAGAGAATATATATCCCTACCTCTTTGTCTCTCACTCCAACCCGTAAATGTTCTATGTCGAGGCATAATGGAAGTAGGTGCGAATATGTAAACATATATATATATATATATATATATATTATATATATATATATATATATATATAATAAAAGTATGTAGCCTAATAAATTACTGAAACCAAGATTTGGCAGGGTTTAATTTAAATTTAAAAGATATGTACTCACTTCTTTAAACCATTAATAATAAACCACTAATAATAAATATACGAGAGTAAGTCAATTCACATTGTTGCTACATAATATTTTCATCTTACAACAATGCGCTTGCAGTATGAATGTAACCAAATGAATGAGTACACGAATGAGTAATACACATAAATTGCTTAGAGAAAATGTATTTTATTTTGTTTAATTTAATCTATTCGTAACACATATTATACATACATTTTATTTTTCTGCACTCCTTGTCTATATGAACTTTATTTATGCCAAATATCACACACCTCCGTGCGTGCAATCTGCTTAAAAAAGGGTACAAAGTTTTTCTTCACGTATTAATATATAGATACCTAATAACAGTTATAATAATTCCGTTTTCACTGCGGTCCGCCACATTCAAATAACTTACACAAGGAATTTGTATTTTTCTAATTTAATGGTTAACGATATTTCATCGGTGATTCGACGTCTTCTAATATATAAAAATGAATGTTTGTTCGTATTCTATGCGCGGCCATACCGCTGATCCGATTATGATGTTTTTTTTTGCAAAATGTTCAGGAGATTCCGGGATCAACATAGGCTATAAGGGAGTTGTAATACTCAACCCCTTCACCCCTAAAAATCACTCTTTGTAGTGAAAAACGTGAAATAAAGTCCCTATTTTGACGCTTAAATGGCTTACGCTGCCTAAACCATAACGAATACACCAAATTAATGTACACAGAATTGAATATCTCAAAACACTCTACATATATGTTTATCTTTTACGGATAACTCACAATCATTTTCGTCTTTCATTGATTCCAAGAAGATCGGGTCAAGTAGAATCCCGGGCAAGTGTGCTCTGCCATACTGTTCAGGAGATTCCGGGGTTAAACATAGGCTATAAGATAGTTGTAATACTCAATCCATTCACCCCTAAGAAAGTACTCTTTGTTGTGAAAAACGTGAAATAAAGTCCCTATTTTGACACTTAAATGACTTACGTTGCCTAAACCATAACAAACAAATACACCTAATTATTGTACACGGAATTGAATATCTAAAAAAACTCTACAAAAAAGTCCGCGACAGCATATGTTTATCTTTTACGGATAACTCACAATAACCATTTTTGTTTTTCATCGATGCCAAGAAGATCGGGATAAGCTAATTCCCGGGCAAGCATAACAGCTCAAGGTTGGTGATTAAAACACATTAACATTTATTTTGGAGTAGCAGCGCACGCCGGGTATTAGCTAGTAGCACATAAAAACATTTAAACATGTCCAAAACATCGATGTTAGTGAACGATATATCGATGTTTTTTCGGTGTTTTGCCAATCTAAACAACGGGTAGCCGAAGAAATGTTATTGTTAGGGATATCCAATGGATAAAATATTTAAAATTTGCTGCTAGAAAACTTTTTATTGGACATTGCCTAATATTGGTTAAACAAATTTGTGACTAGCCTCCAAACAACATGAAATAAAAGTATGAACAGGTTAGATTCAGTTTAAATATACTTGAAAATAGTTCACATCATCAAAATTTAGCCTATGTTTTTAGCACAATTATTCAATAATCTAACATTATTTAGCCTAAATAAGTTAAATAAATAATTTTCTTTTTGTAAATATTTTTAAAATACACATCTTCAATAATGTAACGACTTCGGGCGCAATGAGCTTCACTGAACAAAATCTTTACAACCCGCCGTGGTAACGGTCGAGAGCAAACTGAGTGGGGCGGTTGTTTAGAGGAGGTAAAAAGAAACAGCTTCTCGGATGCCCAGACGTCAACGCCGTCTGATGGCAGTGGAATAGGACAAAATTAACAATCAGTACCTCGCAGATCAGATGCGCCCGACGGAAGGTTAAAACGGAAAAAAAAAATTGAAAATATTTACAAGAAAACCCAATCTGAACATAAATCCAACGGAAGCCGTGAAAACACACAAAACTCTATTTGCATGTTGCGGCAGGCCTTGATGACGCTAGCCTACCACCTGGCAACTGGTCCCATATCCGCATATGCCAGTTAAGGGGGCAGGCTTATAGTTCTGACAATACAAGGGGGAATATCAGACACCAGATGAACGAGACACCATCAGACGGATTATCCAGGAAAGTATTTCCGAGGAATGGCAAGAACGATGGGAAGCGGCAGAACATGGACGCATAACATAGGAATTTCTGCCTAACATCAAAGAAAACTTGGATCCAACCAAGTCACTATATCACGCATCTCCTGAGCGGCCACGGCTCTTTCAAAGCCAAACTCCATGAAAGAGGCCTAACAAGAACGCCTCATTGCGATTGCTTGGGAACAGAGCTGGACACTGTACAACATGTCCTGTACGAATGCATCAAATATGAGGCCAGACGAAGGGACTTACATGAGGCTGCACTAAACGGTGATATGAACTGGCCGCCTCCTCTACGGTTTTGGACAGAAAAACAACCATATCAAGCAGTGAGAAAGTTCGTCGGATGGGTCCTTACTCAACGCCAAGAGGAGGACATCCGCAGACAAAGAAGAAGGGATTAGATGTAATATAGCAATAAGTTAGTTGTAAGTTAGTAAATTAAGTATTAGTTTTAACACAACACCATGTAAATATTACTAGATTAGGTGGCAGATTTAAGACTTAAGACTTAGGTTAAGGATTAATATGTAAACATAACTGTATATAAGTAGTATTAAGAACAAAAACCCGAAACTTGTATCCTGAAAATGAACATAATAAAAACAGCAGAGAGTAATTGGGGACAAGAGCAGACCTGGGGATATGGGCATTAAGCCCGAGGAAACCCAGGGGGATGGTGGTGGGGCTCTTAATAAAATAAATAATAAAATACAAGGGGAGAGGGCATGTGATCAGTATCTTGTGAAGTTACAACCATAGGGATCTGACTTTAATCAAATTCTTCAGGAGAGGGATTCAAAGTTAGAATTGAATATACTATAAGATGTGAAGGGAGAAGAGTGGCCTACACAGTACTCAGAGATTACAAAATTTTACACAAAACACGAAGAAATGACTCTTAAGAATCGCTTAATTTGAAATACAAGATAAATTAAAACACGTATGATAGAACTCTCTCATGGCCGCGCGGATATTAGCTCTCCATACATCCATATCCTGAACTAATATTTTTCAGTCATACCCTGTATAATCTACTTCCCTCAAATCATGGTTAATGTTATTTTCTTATTCCATTCTTGATATACCAACTGCGCTTTTAGAATAGCAAAATGAAATAACAGTATAATACGATACGAGGTTGGGAAGTGTTATTTTTATAGAAGAAAGGAAATGTTTAAAACCGAGCGATAGCGAGGTTTTTAATTTCCAAGATTCTGTAAAACACTTCATAAACGTGCGTTGTATATTATTTTTTGCGCGATGGTGTTTTCAAAATAATAGTAAAATAATAACATCTATGTTGGAAATATTTGCGTTCATAATAAGTAACTGACTAACGTTAACACTGTGGGCAATGTTTATTAGTTGAGACTACAGCAGACCGTGACACCAATCAGTCATAAAATGGCGACAAGTACGTATTTTTTGTTTTTATATTGTTTCAAATAAAGTTTAGTTCATTCAAAATGCGGTTATTTGTATCGTATAATGTATTTTACCCCATCTTTTGGATATATTATTGTATATGCATTGTACGTAGCATATATAGAGGACAGTGGTTTTACTTCCCGCACGAGGTTTGTAATGTGTAATATTACTGTATAGTTATTTAGGTTATTTAGGTTGGCAACCCCGAAATGTAGGAAGTTGGAACATTCAATCATGGTAGCCATTGCTGTAAGTCGACAAAACGCACTATCACGCAAAAAAAATAATTTTAGTCATGGGATGGTGCATATTGGATTTTTTAAAAATTGGGCACGCCGCAGCGTAGTGGTTAAGGCAGTACACTACAAACCGGAAGGTCGAGGGTTCAAGTCCCGGTGGGGTAGGATTTTTAAACTGACCCAAACCATCTGGTGGCACCATGGCCCTGGGGTCGACTCAGCCTCTAACGGAAATGAGTACCAGACGCTTGTTCTGGGGGTAAAGGCGGCCGTCACGCAGGGCTGACATCAAGTGCCGATTGTCTAGAAAAAATGGGAGCCTTAACCTCCTACTACTCCAAGGGTCTCCTATGACCTGTAGTGGGATTACTTTACTTCACCTCGAAATGTAGGTAGTTGAACTTTCAATCATGGTGGCCATCGCTGTAAGTACGACAAAACACACTATCGCGCAGAAAAAAAATAATTTTGGGAATGAGATGGTGCATATTGCATTTTTTAAAAAGTGTTTAATAACCATTTGATGATAGTGAAAGTTCTGTATAGAACAGAGCATCCTTAATTATCGTATCGTTATGGAGAGGAAAAGAGGGGGTTTGCACTCTGGAGACACTGGATTAGTTGAAACTAACGAACTTTAAAAGCCTTCCTGGGACTGTATTAATTATATTCGTGCCGGTCTGTGGCTTTTCTTGCAACACTTTATATAATAGCTACACTTTACTGAAAGAAAATACTCCAAAAAGCTGATAGAATCACTAGCGTTTAAGTTCACCAAATTAAATTTTAATAGCTTTCAACGGAACGAGTTTTAATTGCAGTAATAAGCATTATGGATATTTGTGGGAATTTCTAATAGCACCATTTAGCATAGTGTACTCTTATAAATATTAATTTTATTCATTTTACACTTTGTAGTTGTACTAAATATTTTCTTTTTAATTTAAAAACGTTTTTAGTGTCTAAGATCATATTGCGTTCACCGAAAGCAGTCGAGTAGCCTTCAGGTACAATTTCTTCATAAGTAATGCCACGAGTGATTTCCAAATTATCGATAAATCCAGGACTCATCGAACTGAGGAGTGAATTTATCTAGAGAATTTGGAAATCGAGAGTGGCATTTGTTAGAACTATTTAACGAATAAAATTAACTATTTACTCACAAATCATTATTTAAAATATTTGTATATTTAATGTAAACGGCTTTGTTTGAAAACAAATGAGAAACGTTTGTTATGTTTCACTTGTTCATCACTGCAACCAGATCGTTATTTATTGCCAAAGGATCGCAATATTGTAAGAATGAACCCCTAGTGCAGAAAACATGAACCAACGTTACAGGTTATTAATTAATTTCTAATGTCCTCTGATGTAAATATGTTAATTGTATTTTTTCTGGAAAGTGAATTCCTGAGAAATAATACATTTAAGAAAGTGCAAAGAGTGTTTTTTTTATATAATCAATTGCTACAAATGTTTTTATATTATATCCCGCAAGCACTATGTGGTCACATTCGTGCACTATATATACAATCTGGTAGCCACATGCATTCTAGAATTCTTACATCTGAATATATGAATTGTTATATTCAACGTATTTCTTAGAGAGTCAGTCACTGCAAAATAATGCTCTGACCTGTTCAGAATGTTATAAAGGGGGAGCTTGATTTTAAAATGATAAAATTAAATTGATAAAATCGAAGTGAAAAACGACTGTGATTGGTTGTAAATCAAAATTCATTGAAATGTGATTGGCCCTTGATTCCCATTTGGGGCATGAGTTAAATAGATTAATTTCACAGATGTTTATATAAAATTTCCGATTTTCCATTATTTCACATTAATTTACTGATTTTAGATGATTTTCTGCTAAAAAGTATTTAACCAACTAACGTTACTGGCACTATCGAACCGTAGGTTCATGGCCGCGCGGACATAAGCTCTCTATATATCCCTATCCTGAGATGTTTTCCAATCATCTCCACTTCTAATGGTCGGATTTCGTTGCGTTATGGATAATACCTACCTCGATATATTTTAATAGGATATACTGAGTTTAGTTGTGGAACATCGAATATTGAGATCGCTAGAGCGACTTATTAATTTTCGTTGCAGGTGAACTCCTACACCTAATGGTTTTAGAGGATAGTACATATGGTATAAACACTCAGCGTACTTTTAAAACATGTAGGGCCTTGTACAAATTTTCATTAGATCGGGTGAGAAGTTTTGAAGTCTGTTACAAAACATACGCTGAATTACATATATATATATATATATATATATATATATGGTATTTTTTTAGCTAAAACCGCCTTCCCGTTCCCAAACTCCGTCCTTTTCGACAAAGGACATTTTCTTCTTGATTTTTAGGTTTTGAAGAAATAACTAGTCCCGCGCCGTAGCCGAGCGGTTAAGGTAGGAAGCCTTGCCGCAGAGCTACGGGACTTGCGCTGGTTCGAGTCTCCATGGGGGAAGAAATTTTCTCATGGTATTTCGGCCAGTATGGGACCGGTGCCCACCCAGCATCGTGAGGCAATTGGGTAGCTACAATAAGTAGCGGCTCCAGGTTGAGGAACCAGCTATAACGGCTGGGGGACTCGACATGCTAACCACATGTCACCCCTACACTGGCTGTTGATCATCTACCTCTGTGATTAACACATGTGGATGTGAAGGGCCAGCAGCCGGCTGGTAAAAGGGCAACCGCTGAAAAGTGGAAAGACCCTCAATCGGAAGAAATAACTTCTTTTGGTTACATATATATATATATATATATATATATATATATATTTTCCCCAATATCCCAGTTTGTCGTTTCGACATTTCTGGTGTTCACTCCTGTCATGGCGTGCTTTTAACCCACTTCCGAGGTTGGGGCGCTTGGAAGGCGGGGTTACACTGCCCCGATGTTATGATATGAGAGCTGATGATGATGATGGTAATGATGCACCAGAAGAGGCCTTAAACTGAACTTAATATAATTAGGCGAATATGATATTGATGATAATGATGGCCAGATGGTGTTCGGGGACCGTTTGGGCCTTAAGGTTTCCAGGCATTTATCTTACAGACGAGGAAAAACCCCGATAAAACTTCATCCAGGAAACTTTCCACATCGGGGATCGAACGTACTGCGTGACAAGACAGTACGCTACCTCGAGACCACATATTATTCTTGTTCATCTTCGAATATCTCTTCCGACTGACGTCATTGATATATTTTTTAGCAGCCCATTGTTTTTTGTTGTATCCTGATTAGGTGTCCAAATATTTTTAATTCCCTCTTTTCGCGCTTATCACATTCTCCTTTCCTTTGATCCGTCTCCTAATTTATTAATTTCGCATTCTTTTCAATATTGATTCCCTTTTGCTTCTTATCAAATAATCCTTTACAACTGCCAAAAGCTTTCTTTCATATTTTTTATTCACAACCCACATTTCACTGTTGTAGCATAAACAAATTCTAAGCTAATGTCTTTCTCATGTGTAATTTTGTTTTCCTGGAAATAATTTATCCCACTATAATGAATTTAGGGATCCTAAAACCCTTCATGTGTCTTCGATCCGTAATTGAATAACTGCAGATCCTAATTCCTCTTTTGTAAATAATGCCTAGGTATAAAAATTAATTCGCTTGCTTAATCGATTCTTCCCGTAACAACTAACTCATTGGCCCTTCGAACCCTTAGGTAATAAGCTGTTTATGCATCCCTATCGTAGGTTAATATTTTCGAATCATCCCTTATATAATGCACTTCTATCAAGTCATAGTTAAGGCTATTCTCCCACCTCATTCTTGGACTACCAACTAGGCGATTTCCCTCTAGTTTTCCAACAAGAAGTTCGATGTCCCTTTTGCATTCCTTATTCGTGCTACATGCCCTGCCTATCACAGTCTACGAGACTTAATTCTTTTTATTTTAGGTGGTTTCCTAGAAAGTTAATGTAGTCACTGTTTTGTAGTCTTCTCCTTTCGCCTGCTGTTCATTTCTCTTTAGTCCAAAAAAATTCCTAATAATTTTATACACAAATATACATAATTTTTCTCCTCTTTTGAAGTAAGAGTCACGCCGTAGCGTAGTGGTTAAGGCACTGAGCTACAAGTCTGAGTAACACTAAGAAGTTAGGACTGGATGTAAATATCAATAAAACTAAATGTATGGTCACACATAGAAATACATAATATAATGGAAATGGACAGCTAATAACAAATGAGGGAAATTTTGAGGAAGTGGCTGAATTCAAATACCCAGGAACAATAATCACAAATAGGAATGAGATGCGCAAAGAAATTAAACCTAGGCTTAATTCTAAAAATGCATGCTATTATGCATTACGGAGACTCTTGACGTCCCAACTCCTTTCAAGTAACGTTAAACTGAAAATATATAAAACTATTATTCTACCAGTTATATTATATGGGTGCGAAACATGGACTCTTACTTTAAGGGAGGAAAGGAGATTACGAGTATTTGAGAATAAAGTTCTGAAGACAATTTTTGGACCAAAGAGAGGTGAACAGACAGGTGAATGGAGAAGATTACGTAACAATGAACTACATGGTTTTTATAGGAAGCCAGATATATTGAGAACAGTTAAGTCTCGTAGTCTGCGATGGGCAGGACATGTGGCACGAATGGGGAATGGAAGGCGTGCATGGAGGCTTCTTGTAGGAAAACCAAAGGGTAAACGTCCAGTTGGTAGACCAAAAATGAGGTGGGAGAATAACATGAACTATGATTTGAGGGAAGTAGATTATACAGGGGATGATTGGAAAACATTAGCTCAGGATAGGGATGTATGGAGAGCTTATGTCCTCGCGGCCATGAATCTACGGGTTCGATAGTGCCAATGAGTTAGTTAGTTAGTTGTATGGTCCATAATCGAAGTGATTTGAAGTTCTTACGTTTTTCTTTTTGTCTAACTTTGTGTATCCAACTGTTCTTCTCAGGAATTTCATTTCGCTAGCTGTGATTCTGTTTGTCTTTCGCAAGCTTCGCTTCCATAGGTAGGCGTTGGTCTCGCTAAGATTTTATAAGCTCTTATTCTTTTATGTCTTTGTACTAAAGATGGTTTAAAAACTCTATTAATTGTTCAGATGGATTTATTATAATTTTGAATTGTAATTGATATATCAGTTTCGCTGTCATAACCCGCACCGTGGCCGAGTGATTAAGGCAAGATGCCCTGGCGCAGAGCTACCGGACTTGCGCTGGTTCGAGTCCCCATGAGGGAAGACATTTTCTCATGAAACTTATGGGACCGGTACCCACACATCATCGTGAGGCATTTGGGTAGCCACAATAAGTAGCACACCAAGTTAAAAAGACTAGCTAAACGGCTGAGGGACCCGATATGCTGACCTCATGTCGCCCCTACACTGGTTCGATGATCGTCTACCTCTGTGATTAACACATGGATGTGAGGCCAGCAGCCTGATGGTAGGCCAAGGGCTTTCTAGGCCTCTTGCGATTAGAGTTTTAAGTAATTTAACAAGGTATTTCGAGAAGAAACTTGTTCAACTCTCTTATTATAAACACAAATTTTGTTACAAAGAGGCAATCTTCCTTTCAACGCCTTCATTTTTGTTTTACTTGTTGATATTTTCATATCAACGATATATCATTTTCATTTCACGTCTAAATTATTTCAATACATCAGATTCCATCTTGTATGGTCGTTTTAGCAGATTTCCATAATGGAACAAAACAACTGTTCAAATATATACACTAATATTTCAATTATTCACAAAACATCGGGTTTTTGAGTGTGGAAAAGTGATTTTACAGTGTTGTTGGAATTGATATTATTTGAATATTGAATGAGATGAGATATACTATCAGCGAGAGATGTAACCGCAATTGTTTCTATAAATTTAAATAACAGTTTTACTCTATCGGTTATGTTGAGAGAATTTTGTTCTGGCTACCACACCGACGCATTAGTGATTCCAAATATAACCTCACTATCATATTTTACTAGATTGTAGGTGAGGTAGCAGCGGTTAGCTTATTTAGAGAATAAACACACAATGAAATTGTTTCCGCACCCCTCTACACCCCCTCGATTTTCACCCTTCAACATGTACGAGTAACTAAGCTCAGTTCATAATTTGTTAAATACATTTTGAAGGAGATTATAGGCCTACTTGCATTTGTTTTGCGGTCAGAATAAAATTTATTTAAGGGATATAAATTGTATGAGGATTTAATACAGTGGTTTTCAACAAATGGTTCTCGAGCCTCTTCCTATTTCATAATTGAAAACTATTTGGAAAACTGAAACAGTTATACTCCCCAGGAACAATAATTACAAATAGGAATGAGATGCACAAAGAAATTAAACATAGGCTCAATTCTGGAAATGCATATTATTACGCATTACAGGGAGTATTGTCGTCCCAAATCTTTTCAAAAAACGTTAAACTTAAAATATACAAATCAGTTATTCTCCGAGTTATATTATATGGATGCGAAACATAGACTCTTACTTTGAGGGAGGAAAGAAGATTACGAGTATTTGAGAATAAAGTTCTTAGGAAAATTATTGGGCCAAAAAGAGATGAACAGACAAGTGAATGGAGAAAACTACACAACAGTGAGCTACATGATATGTATAGGAAGCCAGATATAATAAGAACAGTTAAGTCTTGTAGGCTGCGATGGACAGGGCATGTGGCACGAATGGGGGATGAAAGAGGTGCATGGAAGCTTCTGGTAGGAAAACCAGAGGGAAAATTCCCAGTTGATAGACCAAGAATGAGGTGGGAGAATAACATTATCCATGATTTGAGAAAAGTGGATGATAGGAAAACTTTAGCTCGGGATAGGGTTGTATGGAGAGCTTATGTCAGCGCGGCCATGAACCTACGGGTTCGATAGAGCCAGTAAATTAGTTAATTAGTTGATTAGAAACATTCATATGTCCATGGCAATGAAAATCTGGATTATGAACAGGAAATCACACAGAAAATTGAAGAGGAAAACATTGTTAGTGTTAGTGTACGGTGTCCAAATGGGTTAAACCCCTATGAATGCAGTTTCTTTATTTTTTTTGACATTGGACATGTCACGGAAATCAATGAATGTTGGTTGTGTAAATTTGATTGAGTCGTAAATCATTAAACTGCTATCGATTAATCGCCGCCAGATGCGGGAGATTTAGATGCTTAATGCGAATTTGCATCTGCAGAACGAAAACGGCACTTTTTCGTACAAAGTTTCCTATCAAAATTGTATCTGCTCAGTCCCCTCTACGCGTATAAGTCCTAGTAGTTTGTATTGGGAATTTCCAAACACTTGTAGACTTCAATTAAGTATTGGGACGGAACATGTCGGATGTCCTAACTTGCACTGTTTATAATGACGATTTTTTTTGAGTGAACCCCAGTAATACAAATTATATCTCATAACCGGTAAATTTCCGAACCATATGTAGAGGAACTCTATAACTTCTCTTGATTTTTACTTCTCATTCCTACAGTTTAGATTATAAATTTTGGAACACTCTGTATGTGAGTAGTTTGTATAGAAATATAAGTTAAAGCTTTTAATAAGGAAACGGTCAACCATTTTATGTCCAAACCTACCTTGAAATTTCTCCCAGAGAAGCGTTGCAATGTACCAAGACCGTGTCCAAAAAAGAAATGCCATTTTTAACTGTAAGGCACAGAAATCGAAGCCAGAATCCAGCAATGGCAATCCACTCTATTTAGTAGATGGACTCCCTTCTTTAGAAAGAGTGAGGTGAAGTAAACGAAAAATTCTGGCGAACTTATTCAGCAGTGACTGTGCAAATAGTTGTGACTAACTCAAACTAACTAACTCACTGGCACTATCGAACCCGTAGGTTCATGGCCGCGCGGACGTAAGCTCTCCATACATCCCTATCCTGTGCCAATGTTTTTCAATCATCCCCTATATAATCTACTTCCCTCAAATCATAGTTAATGCTATTCTCCCACATCATTCTTGGAAAAAAATAGTTGTGACTGTGATAAAAATTAAAAAGAAGATTAATTGTGAGATATAATTGTGAACAATTGTTTATTGATAGTTATCGAAAGAAATAAAGTGTTAAGTTTTTTTTTTAATTCGGTGTGCTTATTTACGCCCAAAATAACGCAGAAGGAAAGCCGTGGTCATCTGTGACATAATACATTTTCGAAGAAATAATGATATTGCATGAATATGCGTAAAATTATAATTCTATGTAATATTAGCTTTCGATAATTAATTATAGATTGGTTTGAAAATACAGAGTTATATTATAAATTTATATTTTAAATATATTGATTCCTTTCAAATAATGTTACACAAATTTTATAATAAATTCAATATAAGTTCATAGAAATCTGGACTACTCGTAATCCCCGCTGAGATTCAGGTGTTAATTTTTCCAGGAAGCCTGCTGAGCTATTCAAATGTTTACAGGTTATGAAAATTCGTTTTACACATAAAACTATTTTGTACAGCGCTTTTCTGAGAAAATTTATATAACAGAGAAACCATTCATTTCCCAACCTATTAATATCTGTCATTTAATTGCTTTACCGCCGTAATAATATTTCTCATATTTTCTTAATATCTGAGATTAAAAAAAATCTAAGTTTAGAACTTAGTGACTATAATAATAATAATAATATAATAATAATAATAATAATAATAATAATAATAAATAATAATAATAATAATAATAATAATAATAATAATAATAATAATAATAATAATAATAAGTAATAATAATAATTATTATTATTATAATAATAATAATAACAATAATAATAATAATAGTAGTAATAATAATAAATTATTATTATTATAACAATAATAATAACAATAATAATACTAATAACAATAATAATAATAACAACATTAATAATAGCAACAACAAATAATAATAATAATAATAATAATAATAACAACATTAATAATAGCAACAACAATAATAATAACAACAATAATAATATAATTGAATAATATAATTCCAACCAAGGAAATATGTAGTTCAGGTGAAATAACAATAATAATAATAATAATAACAATAATAATAATAATAATTATTATTATTATTATAATAATAATAATAACAATAATAATAATAGTAGTAATAATAATAATAATTATTATAACAATAATAATAACAATAATAATAATAACAACAATAATAATATAATTGAATAATATAATTCCAACCAAGGAAATATGTAGTTCAGGTGAAATAACAATAATAAATAATAACAATAATAATAATAGTAGTAATAATAATAATTATTATTATAACAATAATAATAATAACAACATTAATAATAGCAACAACAATAATAATAATAACATTAATAATAGCAACAACAATAATAATAACAATAATAATAACAACAATAATAATATAATTGAATAATATAATTCCAACCAAGGAAATATGTAGTTCAGGTGAAATAACAATAATAATAATAATAATAATAATAATAACAATAATAATATATACCCTTAATTGGTGTCCAACCCAGGGTCGGGTCGAGAAATGAGATGAGGAGAAGCCCCTATATTTCTAGAGGTTTGTGAACTACAAGGGTGTTGGCCGACGCACCGTAGCTGGGGCGGATGAATGAAATGAAATGAAACGAAGTGGATGAGATGAGTATGCATAAATGGTGGAATTAAATTTATGGAAGGGGAAACGGGAGAAATCCCGACAAATACCTGCCCAACTCCTTTCATAAAAGGTAAACTGAAAAAATATAAAACTGATATTCTACCGGTTATATGTATTATATGGATGCGAAACATGGACTCTTACTTTAAGGGAAGAAAGAAGAATTTACGAGTATTTGAAACTAAATTTCTTAGGAAAATTTTCTGGACCAAAGAGAGATGAACAGACAGGTGAATAGAGGAGACTGTCTTGACCACAGGACAGTGGGACTATAAGGTCTTTTATATGAAGCCAGGGAACAATACGTATAAATTTGTAATAAGAATAATCAGAAAATAGAAAATTACACACAACTATTGTTTGCAGATGAAAACCAAATAATAATAGCAAATTCAGAAGATAATCTACAGAAAGGTCTGTATGGACTTAAGAAAAAATTACAGAAGAATATGGTTTGAAGATATCTACACAAAAAAAAATTATGGCATTTCAAGGTGTAGATCCTGTCAGAAGTAAAATTGTACTGGACAATACAATTTTGGAGCAGGTGAAATAATTTTACATATCTAGGATGCACTATCTCATATGATGAGAGAAAAGGATGTAAATGCAAAAATATCTCAATTTTTAAGAATTTTTTATTTAGGTTAATAAATAAATTCTATCTTCAAGCCACAGTTTATCCCAAAGCATTCAAGATTAAAAGTGCATAAAACACTGGCTCTTCCATCTCTTTTGTATGGTAGCGAAGTATGGACGTTGAAACAGAAGGATATACAGAGACTTAGATCTGTTGAAATGAGATACCTTCGGAGGACTGCAGGATACACACTACTAGAACACGAAAAAAAAATGAAGACATCTTAGAACAATTACACATGGAACCTTTAGAAAACAAAATTTCAGATTATAAGTCAAGATGGATGCAACATGTTCATCGAATGGAAAATCACAGGATACCCAAACAAATGTTAAGATATCAACCTGCAGGAAGAAGAAAACCAGGACGTACACTCAAAAGACTTTTGGATGGTGTTTCTCTTGAGGCCGAAACAGGTCAACAAATGGCCTAAATTCGTGAATGTACTATAATGATGATGATGAGATATTATAAAAAAAATTAAGTCTCGTAGATTTTCAGGCTCGTAAAAGATTCTTAAGTCTGAATAAAGAGGCCTCTAAGGAAAATCAACGTCAAGATATCATCGTCCTAGTAATACCTTAGTTGCCTGTTAGATGTCTCATTGACTCGGTGTGTTGACTGCATGTCATCCATGACATCTACCAGCAAATAAGGTAACTAAAAAAACTAACTTCGTCTAGTAACCCCTTATAAAGGAGAGACTATGGCTCAACAGTAGTCTGCGCCATTATAGAATAGAATAGATTGCGATGGGCAGGACATATGGCACGGCTGGGAATGAAAAATGAGCATGAAATCTTTTTGTAGGAAAACCAGAGGGAGAACGCCCAGTTGGTAGACCAAGAATGAGGTGGGATTATAATATTAACCATTATTTGAGGGACGTCCACCGCTGTGGTCTCGAGGTAGCGTGCTGCCTTCTCACGCAGCGGGCCTGGGTTGAATCCCCGGTCGGGGCAGTTTTTCTGGGTGAAGTTTTTATCGGGGTTTTTCCTCACCTGTAAGACAAATGTCAGGAAAACTTTAAGGCCCAAACGGTCTCCGAAATCATATGGCCATCATCATTCTTATCATTATCATAATCATCATCATCCTTCACCGGTGTGGAAAGGAACGGGAAGCTACCACACCTACAATTCCCTAGTAAAGCTGCAAGCATAGCATGAAAATGCTATGATTGCAGTGAAGGATCTGCTCTCGGGCAGAATTACTATGGATGGATGGATTTGAGGGAAGTAGATTATACAGGGAATGATATGGAAACTATTTCCTCGGGATAGGGATGAATGGAGAGCTTATGTCCGCGCGGCCATGAACCCACGGGTTCATTAGTGTTAGTGAGTTAGTATTTATAAGTTTTTTTATATCGTATAGCCTACTTTTTTGAGTATAAGACTTGAAATAGCTTTGATATAATAGCACTGCTCGAGAAGGTTTTCTTCACAAGAAATCTGATTAATTAATCTTGTGTATTTTTTCATACTGAATTCAGATATGTAGTCAGAATTTTTCCATCAGGCACAGTTTTTTGTGACAGCTACTTTTTTAAAATTGATTTTAGCATTTTCTTTGACCTGTCAGAAGAATCTTTACCTTAAATGAAGAGTTTTCTGTACCAATATATGCAGATATGACCTTAACTCATAACTCTGATTCTGACCTAGCTCAAACTGAAGATGATTCAGTTGGAAATAAAAATGATCTTACATAAAATATGCCCGAAAATCACTATATACTACTTTCTAGGTAAGTCAGACTGAGTTAGAGTTAGATGGATTTTATTAAAAATTATAAAAAATGTAAATGAATATCACAGAAAACTCTTGCCTGAGAGGAAAAACCTGAAATGTTTAAATTCAGGATGAAAAATACTTCTAAAATCTCATATTTTTATTCTTTTGAAAGAAATAAAGTTCATTTTTGTTAACCAGTGTAGTCAGTCTTTAGGTAGCCCTGTGTACCAAATCCAAAATTAATTATATATTTTGGTACGCTGAGCATAAAAGGCAAATAGGCTTGTAGGGCTCATGGGCTTAGTAACACCTTTCTCATGGTTGTCGGCTCAATGTCGAGTGAAGTTTAAGCTTCAATATTTACTCAACCGAGGCTCAGTGCCAAACTGTGATTAGAAGCTAATACATCATGCAAGCCAGCAGATGGACTTTTCAATTTGGCTCCGAGCTGTCAAATGATTTTACAATCACTGATACGGGAGATTTTTAACTTTCACACATGAGCCGATTAATTATTTTATAGACGAAATTCCAGGTTAAATGATAAATAAAGACTCAAAAAATATAATTTAATTTATTTATTACAATTTTATAAGTTTCATTATATTATTACATTTCAATAGCTGAAAATAAATACTAAGAGGTAATTTGAAAGTGCATCTTTCAGGATTTAATTATAAAAATCGAAAACACATTGAAAATTGTTAAGTTCAGTAAATTATAAATATTCCAGCATCATCAACATCATCATCTTTACTTCAAGGTTTAGGCGATTCGCCTGTTCCGAATTCACAATGATTCCTTCCATCTCTTCCTAGGTCTTTCTACGCCCCTTAATCTTTTAGGTTTATAATGATATGCTAACTTACTGGCACTATCGAACCCATAGGTTCATGGCCGCGCGGACATAAGCTCTCCAATATACTTCCCTCAAATCATAGTTAATGTTATTCTCCCACCTCATTCTAGGTCTACCAACTGGGCGTTTTCCCTCTGGTTTTCCTACAAGAAGCTTCCATGCACGTCTTTCAATTCCCCATTCGTGCCACATGTCCTGCCCATTGCAGTCTACGAGACTTAACTGTTCTTATTATATCTGGCTTCCTATAAAGACCATGTAATTCATTATTATTTGTTCTTCTCCATTCACCTGTATGCTCATCTCTCTTTGGCCCAAAAATTTTCCTAAGAACTTTATTCTCAAATATTCGTAATCTCCTTTCCTCCCTTAAAGTAAGAAGCATTGCTGCCGATAGGGTTACCCATGCCGGACAGGTCGAAGATGATAAGCCAGACGAAAAAAGTACCTTGGTGGAAAGAGTGACGATCTTTCACCATAAAAATACAACCGTCAAGAAATGCGGACATGGGTTCAACTGGGGTAAAAATTTCCGGAAGTCAAATAGTCCCCTATTCGGTTCTCCAGGAGGAAACTACTTCAGGGAACTCATGCCAAAGGCTCAAACATAGGGACATGCTCGTAGGAACATGGAATGTTAGGACTTTATACAATAGCGGGTGCTAGAGATATTAACCCGTGAATTAGATAAATCACCCTTGTAATGATATGCTATCTTGGGTAATCTTGTTTCTTCCATTCTCTGAACATGTTGTTTCCCAGCCGATGCGGTGCTGTTCAATTCTATCATTTATTGAATATATTTCTACTTTTCTTCTTATTTCTTCATTTCTTATGTGGTCAAATTTTGTGCATCCTTTGGTCCTTCTGGAGGTCTTTTCTACACTTTGCATTCTACTCGAACATTGCATAGTTAGAAAATTGCAGAGGGATCATTTGAAATTACTTCTATCGTATTTTGTTTACTGTTAGCAGTAGAAATGGATTTTTGGAGGCGATCGACAAGAATTTCATGAAGGGTTAAAGTTAGAAACAGCACAATAAGGGAAATTATGCAAGTTGAAAAATAAATTAGAAAAAAGTAAAAGAAAAAAGTTTGAAATGATATGACAGCTCATAAGAATAGAAGCAGATAGGGATATGCTTTCCTTCGGGTCGGACGAAAATTTTTCTAGTTCTATAGAATCGCAGTGCGCATGCGCTAGTGCTCCAATTATCCCAGGTAGATAAATGCAACCTCCACCAGTTGGCGGTATATATATGTGAAATCAGTATGACCAACATTGACACAAAATTCCCAGAACTTGTCTAAAAATGTATAATTTATTTTACGTATGAAATCACTTTTAAAAAGCAAGGAACCTAAAAGCTAACCAAACCTAAATCAATTACCGTAACACAAATCAATTACTCTAACGTAGGTGAAATCCAGGGAACGTGGAATCACATTTAAAAAGCAAGTTCGGGTAGTTGATGGTGGCAACGCTGGAACAACATAGGAAGTGGAGGGAAAATAACAAAGAGTAGGAAGTAAGCAATGTAGCACGACCGTGTTTTACGCAAATATATAAATATGAAAAAAAAACTCGTTGCAACATTGGAAGATGTTTAAAATGTGTTTAAAAGTGTTGCAAAATGTTTTAAACGTGTTTAAAAGTGTTTAGTGCATCAGTGGAATAAGATATTAAATTGAAAAATTTTTGCGACCTGAAGGAAAGCACAGCCGCAGATAGAATTGCAAAGAAAATTTAATTTAATTGGAAAGCTAATGAATGAAGTGGAAGATCAAACCTAAAAAAAACGTTGGATAGATGGAGTGAGGAGAAGAATGGCAGCTAGAGATTTGAGGAAGAAGATGCTTTAGACAGCCAACCTCTGGCGGCAAATCACTTTCGGTTGAAGGAGAAACACTCTTTTGTAGAATATTCCTAATAAAAACATATTTTGTTTCATAATTACGTAAACTCCGAAGCTAATGTGTTTGAGCAGTATGATAGTAAACAACTCTATACGGTACATCCGCAGATAAGAAGAATGCAAGTGCAGGATGAGAGAAGCAGGAAAATGCAAGCGTCACAATATCAAACATGTCCAGTAATACAGGGACAGTCATATGCCACGCATCTGTTCGTTTCATTTCGGACATATTCTACTAAGAATTGTCCGTCTGCCTCATAATTAGCACACCCGCTTAGAGAATTAAAGGTTTAATTAGTGCAATCCCTCATGGTGTAATATACTGCGTAAGGCATTCCTGTTGCTTCCTTTCTTCTGATATGCTGGAATGTATTAATTCGTGCACGTTTCAAAGGCGTAAGAGAAGGATTGCATTCAAGGATCACCGGGGGCCAAATAACTTCAAGATTTACGGCTGTGACTGGAAAACAATTTGAAATAATCACCAGTTAGAATCTTTCGCCAGGATAATTACAGCATATGAAGAGATGCGTGAAGGAGTTGGTAGAACATACCAGAATTTTCATTATCATCACTCCAAGGATTAAGCAATTGTCCGTTCCGACTTCATAATGCATCAGCCCAACGTTTTCTAGATCTTTCGACATCGCGTCTTCCTCTGCTTGATAATTTCTTGCTAGCAGTGGATAGAATTTTCTACAACGAAATTATGTGTGATTTGAATGTAGTGGTCGCGAATTTGAAGAACTTCTGTAAAAACAAATTGTTGAGGAAACACCTTTGTACAGGAAAACCTGTCTATGAAGGAACATGACGATTCCTTGGCAGTTTTCCTTCTCATAAAGGGTTCCCAAATTACAAGCTTGAATTTTCTCACGCAGTGTAAGGGTTTTACATGCACGCTTTAAATACATAACGTATTGACTGAAATACAGACAAAATAGTGTATGTAACACAGCTCAGTTTGCACGGCAATACAAAATAACTGTATTACTCAAAAGCGAGAAGGAACTCAACAGGAAGACTGAAGAGTTTCCCAATCCCTCGCAGGTAACTTAAGCAGGCAAAGAAGAGCGAGGGGTTCCCCGCTGTCACACATAAGCAAGGGTAGCCCCGCAATACAATGGCAACACAAGAAGGTAAAACGATATACCTCGTAATGCAGAAAGCGTCATATGCAGAATTTTCACGTGTGGTCATTAATACTGTAATTAGAACGTGCATAAGAATACTTTATTTTCCGTCTTACTGAGGTAAAAAGTAACTATTGGTACTTTAAAAACCATTCCGTTTCCGCGTTATGAGGGTTTCCGGCTTATACAGGACGATTTTACATATAAAATCGTACCGTTCTGAATATTTTTTCCGTCTCTACAGGTTTCCTTCTTATAAAGGTTCCGGCTGAGACAAGTTTTACTCTATCACTTAAGTCAGCCCTGTAGAAAAATAAAATAAAAAAAAACAAAAATATTTTTTGAAACAAATTAACTGGAGCCTTAATAAATTGTATAATCCTATCATTTATACTATGGGAACGCTTGCATTTAGTCAGGATTATTTCTTATGTCAAAAGTTGTATATCTAAGTTGTTACATTTCGACGGCTCTATAAGCTACTTAAGCCTACAAGCTTTTTTTCTCATTGGCCCAGGTTGCCATTTCAATATTCCTGGTATTCACTCCAAGAATTGACGTAATTAAAACCCACATCTGAAGTTGGGGCGCCTGCAAGGTGGGATTATGCTGCCCCGATGATGTGATGAATGACGGTGGTGATAATGCTGCGCCAGAGGAGTCGTTAATCCTAAACTTAATTTAAGGCGAATGTGATTCATGATTATTATGATGGCCATAAGATATTCGGGGACTGTTGTGATCTTAAAGTTTCCTGACATTTGTCTTATAGGTGAGGAAAAACCCCGGAGAAAATGTCACCCAGAAAACATGTCCCGATCGATACTTGAATTCGGGCCTGCTGAGTGATATGGCAGCACGCTACCTGTAGACCACGTGCGCAATATTTTGAAAGAACATACATAAGACATGCAGGGGTTTCAGAATAACTATTACGGACGTCTAGGGGTTGTAGAGGAAACTTGGTAGATACAGTGTTGATAAGGAACTCATGTCTGAAAACGTACCATTTCGATGTAAAATATGTTTGAAGATCGAATCACAATGGACTGATATCGTATGTCATATGTTTCAGAATAAGTATTGCAGACTTTTAGGGGTTGTACTACAAACGTGGTCCACGTGGCGATCCTGTTGTTCGTTGTACAAAGTGTACCTGCGACGCATGTTTTCGTACACACGCCCCATAAAACCTGGTGTGTGCTCAATAATTTATATTGCCCCCAGAATTCGTGCTAGAAGATCTTCCTCCGACTCAAACAGGTGTAGTACAACCTCTAGAAGCCAGTAATACTTATTCTGAAACACAAGACATACGATATCAGCCCATTGTGTTTCGATCTTCAAATTTATTTTACATCGAAATGGTACATGGGTTCAAGAATTAAAAAATCGGATGAGGTACGTTTTCTGGCGGACACAATTCTACACTTAGATCCTTATGCCACTGATGCACTAAACACTTGAAAACACGTTTCGTACTATTTTAAACATTTTGGAACCATTTAGTAACATTTCTTACAATTATTAAATATTTATAAATTGCGCGAAATGTGTGCATCGGGTTCTAGAGACCCGCAAATGCTTCATGTAACATCCGCTAGGTGGCTCTCAAATCGGTGTTACCAACATTTGAAAATAATTCGAAACCACATTTAGTGTTAGTGTATGTAAAATTAGTTTATAGTTTATTAAATAATACTCATGTAAATATTTTTGTTAGGTTAGGAAGTGGGAAGTTGGTTTACGTCCATTTTTTTTAGCATTTGGGAATAAATAATATGCAAATTGTTTTCTTTGGTTAGGAAATGGCAAATTAGTTTACGTCCATTTTTTTTAGCATTTGGGAAGTTATTCCCAAAGTTGGTAACACCGACTGCAGAGCCATCTACCGGAGGCTACATTAACCATTACAGCAACTCGCGCATGCGCATTGCGATTCTGTGGAAGAATTCGTGTCCGCCAAGTAATCGACTTTTTTCCAAAAAATCATTTCCATATCTTCGAATTATAGACACCAAAATTGATAGGCCTAAATTATCAAAACTGTATCTACTAAGTTCCCTCTATAACCCCTAGAAGTCTATAATACTTTTTCTGAAACACCTGTATATATATTAATGAAAATAGCCACAATAGTTATATTTGTTAAGAATTCGCTGATGTTCGTCATGGTTGAAGAAATGTTGAACGAAGCAGTAGCCTGTTATCTTAATATATAAAAATTTCGTGCCACGTTGTTTGCCCGCGATGGAATCCTAAACTGCTGAACCGATTTTAATGAAATTTTGCACACTGTGTGCAGTTTGATCCAACTTGAGAAATAGGGTAGTTTATAACTAAATTTATGGTCGCATTATTTTTAATTGCAAATTATTTGTTTATTATTTAACAAAGAGTTATAATTATCTGTGAGTTCCATATGATTCTAACAGATGACGGTGAAAGGTACAGCTCGGGTCCAAGCTCTGTGTGTTTGCTGGGGGAAATGTGGGGAGTGGAGGAGGTACACTTCTCTGCTTCGCGTAGTACTAATAGCTGAGTCAGCAAATTCATTTCAGACACACGGAGCTGGGTTCCGAGCTATAATTTGGTAAGGTAATTGGTTTATTATTTAACAAAGAGAGATCCAGATGGCTGTGCTTTTTGTTGCAACCGCGAATTTCAATTGAAATACAAATATTGATTATTTCATAATTTAAGTGTGTTCAGTGTTTATTTTATTTTCAATATTATTAATTTCTTGTGTAAGTATTAGTTTTAAGTAATCTGGCTGAAAAACAGCAACTTAATTTAAATTTTTAACGTATATCTTAGCCACAGCAACGCGTGGTCGGGACTTCTAGTTTATATATTAATGAAGATAGCCATAATAGTTATATTTGTTAAGAATTCGCTGATGTTCATCATGGTTGAAGAAATGTTGAACGAAACATTAGCCTGTTATATGATATATAAAGTACTTGTAATATTGTATCATTCATCCCATAAACACACCAAGTGGTATTCCTACTGCGCGTTATATTGATGAAGAGTGTTCATTAAATTGACTCCCAGGAAATAAATGTTAATTATGTATATAAAAATCAGCAAAGCGTTAACAGCAATTCCAGCATTTCCTCTCGTTGCTTTATTTTTAGTTGTTAATTGATAAAGTTTTAATTGGCTGGTGGCTTGAACAGTTCTAGAGAATTAGTTGAGGTTACTTTTGGTCACGTGGTGACAATCTAATGTTTCCACTCGATTAGTATAGCATTGACAATGTGTATTTAAACAACTTGTATCTTTGGTTTCAACTACATTAATTTCTTTCTTGTGGATTACCATAAAATTAACAGAAACTTACAAAATTAAATCTAAGTTCCATGTTACAACATTTAGATTATTCACTGGGCCCTACATTGCATTCTTTATCATAAGTAACGCCACGAGTGATTTTCCAATTTATCTAGAGAATTTGGAAATCAATAGTGGCATTTGTTAGGACTATTTAACGAATAAAATTAAGCTGTTTACTCACAAATCATTATTTAAATATTTTATTTTAAAATATTTATATATTTAATGTGAACGGCGATGTTTGAAAACAAATGAGAAACGATTGGTTCGCTTCATTTGCTTCTTTTGTTCGTCACTGCAACCAGATCATATTATTTATTGCCAAAGGAACGCAATATTGTAAGAATGCACTCTAGTGGATAAAAAATGAAACACACCAAACTGTATGTTAATTCATTTCTGATGTCCTATGATGTAAATATGACAATTATATTTTTCTCGAATGTTATTACCAGGGAAAAAATACATTTAAGAAAGTGCAAACAGTGGTTTCTTTTTTGGTGGTATAATCAATTGCTACAAATGTTTTATATTAACTCCTGTAAGCGCTATGTGTTGACATCTATGCACTATACATACAATCTGGTAGCCGTATTTCTTATAGGCTCAGTCACTGCAAAACAATGGTCAGACCTGTTCAGAATATTAAAAAGGAGGAGCCTTCTTTAATATGGTAAATATAACACTGATTAATATTTCGTGAAACACCAATCTGATTGGTTGCAAAACAGAAATCATCGAAACGTGATATATGAAGTACTTGTAATATTGTATATATTTAATCTCTGTGAAAGAATAAAATATTATCAAAATGCTTACCTTCAGCACGTATTACGAATGAATGAACAGCGCATACCAAGAAGAATGTATAATTATAAACCAAAAGGGAGAAGAATGTTTGGAAGACCATTGAAGAGATGACCAATTCGACCTATAATGAGATACGGAACAGGCCATTGGGCTTAATCCTTGTTGTTGTTGATGATATGTAATTATATTGTTATCTATTACATTTTTTTTGTTCTATTTGCTTTATATCAGCACTTGACTGTGAACAGCATGTGCAGCTTGCTGCCCGTGCAACTCATATTTGTAAATAACGTTGTATGTATCGAACATTTAGTTTAATGAAGTCCTACTACTACTACATTCTTATAGTAACTTTGTGTGACCATAGAAAGAGAAAGTAGGGAATCCTTAACGAATTGAGAACTTAAAGTGGTTTAGAGTACAGGAAAGTGTTGAAAAGCATCACTTCACCTTCATGTTTTACGTATAACGCAAGGATCGCCATCTACTACCTTGTTGAACCGATTTCTCCGTGTTCAAGTGGAATCTCACTATATTTAAAGACTTCCGTCCAACTCGAGAGAGGAGCAAACGACGCAGAAATCAAACAAAGAGTCCTCGTGTTACAACATGAGAAAAACGTCCAGTAATTTTATTTTGTTCAGTTCAATTCCTAAAATAAATATGAAGAACTATTTACTTAGTATTTGGATTTTCCTTTGTTCTTCAACAACAGTAGTTGCATCACCAAAGCGATTTAGAGAAGGTGAACAAATACGAAGATTTTCAAGCAAATGCTACTTATATTATAATGGACTCTTAGTAACATAGATTTTATATAGACACACGCCATATTCCGCTTATATGTATAATAAAACAAATAGTCATAACCTCTGATCAAATACGAATAGGCCTATATATATATATATGAAATCAATTGCTAAAAAAGTGAAAACTGGGAATTGATTTTACTTTATGTTCCATGAACCTTAACTTGACTTTCATTAGTGAAATGGGAAATGTCCAACCGGCATTCATTCTCGCTCCTTATCAATTTAGTTTTCTGTATAATATAGTCAATACCAATAAAATTCATTGTTAAAGCCGTTGAGGTGGAGAGTCATAAAACAAAATAAGTTAAAATATATCTTCATAGGTAAAATCCGTCGTCCTCAACTTATAAAACGTATAATATTTATGCCTGTAGGCCTTTCAGGACATCCGTCCCATCTTCAGCAGTTCATTCTTCTCTACAGCATCCAGTATGGTGTTTGATGCTGTAGAGAAGAATGAACTGCTGAAGATGGGACGGATGTCCTGAAAGGCCTACAGGCATAAATATTATACGTTTTATAAGTTGAGGACGACGGATTTTACTTATGAAGGTATATTTTAACTTATTTTACTGTATAATATAAAAAAAATGTTGAATATTTATTTTTGCGCTATAGTGTGTTTTGCCGTACTTACAGTAATGACCATGATTGAAAGTTCAACTTCCTACATTTCGGGGTTGCCAACCTAAATAACTATACTGTAATGTTATATAGCTATTACAAAACGCCTGTGGGAAATAAAACCACTGCCCTCTATGTGTGCTACATGCAATGTATATACAAAAAATGTCCAAAAGGTAGTGTTAATATACAGTATACTAAAACAAATGACTACATTTTTAATTAACTGAACTTTATTTGAAACAATATAAAACAATAAATTCGTACTTGCGGCCATGTCATCAATAATTATTCTCAAGGCCTCCTTTTGTTTCTGCTAATAAACATTGCTCACATTGTTAACGTTAGTCAATTGTTTATAATGAACGCAAATATTTCCAACAAAGATGTTATTATTTTACTATTATTTATTATTTTGAAAACACCATCGCGCAAAAAATAATGTAAAATGCACGTTTGCGAAGTGTTTTGCAGAATCTTTAATGTAAACGGCGATGTTTGTAAACAAATCAGAAATGTGAGGTTATGTATATTCACTGCAACTTGATCATATTATTTGTTGCCAAATAAGATCGCAGTATTGTAAGAATGCACCCTCGTGGAGAAATAATGAAACACATCGAACTGTATAATAATCAACATTATAGGTTATTAATTATTTTTTTTAGTAAACATCTCAGTAAAATCAAGGAATCTGTTGATTATTTGCTATATTCAATGTATTTGTTGGAGAAAAATAATGCTCTGACTTGTTCAGAATATTAAAAAAGGAGGAGCTTTCTTTGTCACAAAAGCAGGAGCTGATAGAGATAAATTGATAAAGAGTGAGGTGAAACAGGACTGTCATTGGTTATAAAAACATTCATCGAAATGTGATTGGTCATTGACTATCATTCGGGGTATGAGTTAAAAGTATATTATAAAATTATTTATATAATTTATGTATTGAATATTATTTAATCTGGGAGGGGAAACTGCCCTTGTACTGTGACGTAAGAGATATATTGTGCTTTCCATCATTAAATCCTATCAATCAATCAATCCAATGCTTGTAATGAACTGACGAGAGGACAGTTGAAAGTTCCTACAGTTTTGGAAAGTGTTTACAAAAAAAAGAAAACTCTTTGATATGCTAAGGCACGAGTTGATCAGATTCATTTTATAAATATTGTCTAATTTTATACGTGGTCTTTAGAGGAAACCAGATATAATAAGAACAGCTAAGTCTCGTAGACTGCGATGGGCAGGACATGTTGCACGTATGGGGAATGAAAGACTTGCATGGAAGCTTCTTGTAGGAAAGCCAGAGGGAAAACGCCCAATTGGTAGACCAAGAATGAGGTGGGAGAATAACATTGACTATGATTTGAGGGAAGTATATTATACAGGGAATGATTGGAAAGCATTAGCTCAGGATAGGGATGTATGGAGAGCTTATGTCCGTGCGGCCATGAACCTACGGGTTCAATAGTGCCAGTGAGTATGTAAGTAAGTGAGTCTAATTTTACATAATGTAAGTGAGTTACACCATTCAAATGTAAATCTTATACAATCGGTATAAGATAATAAATCGGTGATAAGGGAAGCAAAATGGCACAATTATAATTTAGCATGAATACGTAGACCTAACTAATGTCTGTTAATAATAATAGAACAAGTGAGCAATTTTAATTATCTGGGATATACTGTATCATATAGAAAAAGTGAAGACATTGAAAACAAAATAAATACAATTAATTACATGTATTGTACTATAAAAGTAAAATCTGTGTCCAGAATAAAATTTTAGAGATCTAATCAATTTAAATATCTTGGATATTATCTCTCTATCTGGGATGAAAATGATATCCCTGAAAAGTTACTAGTTATAATAAAAGTTTAGGAATTATTAATCAAGTTATGAAACCATCCCTTGTACAAAAAAACACCACATTACGTTTATATAACACTTTGGCTAGACCAGTGTTGACCTATGGTAGTGAAGCATGGGCACTAAAAAACAACATGAAAGCAGAATAACGGCTTGTGAAATGAGATTCATGCGCAGAACAGCGGGTTACACCAGATGGGATCGGAAAAGGAACACCGATATCTTAAAAGAATTGAAGACTACGCCAATTTTGGAATATATTAAACAGTACCAACTAAATTGGAAACACCATCTTGAAAGAATGAGTTCAAATCGGATCCCCAAAGCTGTTTATAATTATATACCAAGAGGACGAAGATCACTGGGCCGTCCTATGAAACGCTGGAGGGAAAATTTTCTATAGGATCGTAACAGGCCTTGGCCTAATACTTGGAAGGAAGAAGAAGAAGAAGTACTATAAAACGAAGTTTCAAAGGAACTAGAAAGGAGACATTTTAAAAATTTTATAAAACAATGGCGGTTCCAGCACTATATGGATCGGAACATCAGGTCTTAACCAAACACCAGGAACGAAGAATAGAATCGTCAGAAATGAGGTTTTTGAGAAGTGTAGCTGGCTGTACAATAATGGATCAAAGGCGAAGTGAGGATATACGAAGAGAACTGAATATATTCAAACTATTAGATAGAATTACATAATACAGAGGTGAATGGATGGACCACATCAGTAGAATGGATAACAATAGACTTCCGAAACAGATTCTTCATTACAAACCACTAGGACGAAGAAATGTTGGAAGACCCAGCAAAAGATGGATAGACCAATTCTAACATGAGATCGGAACAGACCAGCAGATCTAATCGTTGATGCTGATGATGATGACCTAATGTATGTTACTGATAATGAAAGTAAAGTACAATACCAGTGCAGTTGGTACTACGATTAATTGAATTTGACCTCCTCTGTGGTGTAACCGATTGCACCTGTGACTAGTATCCCAGGGGACGGGTTAGAGTCCCGGCCATGATATATAATTATTCCTTTTGTTTAGGGTCTGGAACGGGACTCACTCGGACTCATGAAGACAAATCAAAAGTCTTTGGTACGAAATTTATCGAAATCTGGAATAGAAAACGAACTAAGGGCGAGAGCATGTTTTACACTAACCATATGACTCCCTAAGTTATCATCTGCCTCAACTGACAACAACCATTTCTGTGGGCCTTGGCTCCCTGAACTATCATGTCAATGACTTTTTTATTGATCTAATATACTATTAGGCTATCTGGAATATCTGAATACTAATGATAATAATAATAATAATAATAATAATAATAATAATAATAATAATAATAATAATAATAAAGGGGTTAGCAGTGTTTTTTTATTTGGAGTCTTTAACTTCAAAGTAATTTATTTCTAAGTCGTAAGGATAAAAATTAGCCTTTCATAATTATGCCAATAGTAACAATAACGATGATAAAAATAATAATAATAATAATAACAACAATAAGAATTGTAACAATATAGTGATACGATAATAAATAGCCTCCGAGAGACTAGAGCTGATGCTATAAAATCAGAACAGATTTTAGAAATATATAAATACTCTAAGGAAAACTCTACATAAAACGAGAGATAAAATTAGAAATGAGGAAGTTAGGAGACAGCTGGACAAGCGAGCAATAAGTAAATAAATGAATAAAATAAGGTACGAATGAAATATACGCATATCTCGAATTGCACCAAACAGAATTGTTCCTGTATCGAGAGATAATCTTCCGGGGATAGAATGTCATCTGGGAAACCAAAGAAACGGAAAGTTACTTTTTTTTTGGATTAGCAAATAATTATGCAGAGAAGATAATAATAGTGATAATAATAATAATAATAATAATAATAATAATAATAATAATAATAATAATAATAATAATAATAATAATAATAATATTTTAATATTATTACCAATATTTTAGACGACATACCAGATTAAAGGTCAGTTTAAACGCTACGTATTGTTGTACGTTTTATAGGACAGAACAAATCCTATCCGATAAATGTGGCATATAAACAGCAAACGTACGTCTTGTCGAGTGGGAATGAAATCCAAGGTCACATTGAAGAACTGACGGGAGAAGCATCATTTTGCGACAAAACGTACGTTTTGCATTCCGTTTTGTATGTTCCGTTTAAATGGCTTTTCTCATGCAGGTGTCTTGTTACTATTTGTATGGTGTTTCTAACTCCAGCAATTGACTGAAGGCTGAGGTGTCCATTCGCAAATAATTGCGCCAGTCATCAGGTTCGCCTCTCAGTTATTTCAGTAACAGAACATGGGAATATTGACTTCTTTTCAGTAGCCACTCCCTTGACCATATTGTCTTTTTCCCCTTCATAACTTTTCCTCCCAGTCGTTGAACCCTTACGAGGGAAAAATAAATAAAAGCAACTGGGCTTCCTCCATTATCAAATTAATGATGTGTTTATCACTTTTAATAAGAAAAAACAGTGACAATATACTAAAACTCGAGTCTGGATTGGAACTGAGGTAGAAAATGGAGGGGAAAAGTCATCATTATCATCATCATCACTCCAGGGATTAGGCAATTGCCCGTTCCGACTTCATAATGCATCAGCCCAACGTCTTCTAGGTCTTCCAACATCACGTCTTCCTCTTGCATAATAATTTCTTGCTAACAATGGATATCTCTCCTTACTCATTCCATCCATGTGATCAATCCATTTCTGTCTGTAATTCGTGATCTTATCCAATAAAGGCTGTACTTTCAATTCTTCTCTTATATCCTCATTTCTTATTCTATCAAGTCTTGTACATCCTTTTACTTGTCTTAGGAACCTCATCTCCGCCGTCTGTATTCTATCCTTCTGTTTTTTTCACTGGAGCCCAAGTTTCACATCCATACAATATTGTGGGAACCGCCATAACATTATACATTTTTATCTTGGTTTCTTTTCTAATTTTATTTTTGAATGTTCTCTGTATTGTTCCACACACCGTCTGAAATTTATTTATTTTGGAGTCAATATCTCTTTCCACATTGTAGCCAATATCACAGCCCAAATATTTGAAACTAGACACCTGTTCTATACTTTGATTTTCTAAAATAATTTTGGATCTCACTGGATCTCTTCCTCTAAAAGCCATGGTCTTCGTTTTCCTTACAGAAATCTTTAGATCATATAATTTACATATTTCATTTAATGCATGCATAGATTTATGTAAGTCGTCTTCATTTTTCTGTATTATGATTACATCGTCAGCAAATAGAAGATTATTTATGCACACTTTATTATCTATTCTTATTCCTGGATTCACTAAAACTTTCCATTTATTTAAAATATCGTCTATATATATATATATATATATATATATATATATATTAAACAAAGTAGGTGATAAACTACATCCTAGTCGTAATCCAGTATTTGTTTTGATTGTATCTGTTCTTTTGAATCCGGTATCTATAATTATATTTGTGTCTTCATATAATTTCTATATTGTTTCAACAAGGCACAGCGGGTATCCTTTCAAACGTTACTAAGTAAATACAGGACAAAATGTACGTTTTTTTATTCAGTTTTGTCGTTTTCTATTATCGTCAAAACGTACAATAAATCAGTCTTTATGGTATTCAAAACCCTTCCTCGACGAGTTCTTACATTCGCAACCGAGGCATAGATCATAAAAAAACAATTGACAGAAGACTTACAATATTTGAAATGGGTTTCATGAGAACGGCAGGATTTCCCTCCCATATCTTCGTCTCTTTTGTAATCAAAGATATTCAAATAATTTAAAAAAATCCAATTATTCCAGCTCATACAACAATACAGACTGAACTGGAAAAAAATTGTTAGCTTGCCTTCTAACTGCTTATTACAACAGATTTTAGTATGTGCCCGAAAAACCAAATGGAAATAGAGAAGACAAAAAAAAATAGAGATATAAGAGACCACTCATTTTAATTCCCGAAAAAAAATATGATGATTTTATGTTGTGAAATTACTTTTGGGTTCTCCGTTTAAAAAAAAAATTGTTATAGACGGGTGAAGGAAAGAATGCGAGAGCAATTTCCTGGCTCTAAGTACTGAATGCTTCCATCGCTTCTGGGTTGCCGATTTTTACGTAAAAGAATGACGCGATAGAAATCTCTTCCCCGATAATCGCGCATAAGGTGCTAAAATATCTTCCGATATTTAAATCGATTCTCGACTGCGCAAGTTTTATCTCTTCTAAATAAAGGAAAAAGCGAGCATAGAACCATAAATCTCCCTGAAGAATTTTCTCAATTTTATTCTTTCACATTCAGAAATAATTCTGATAGAATTTATATATATCAAATTGTTTCATCACATTTTTTCTTAGAAAAGGGAAATAGTGAAGTCAACATCAATCCAAATTGTACGATTCTGAGTGTAGTAGAGGGATTTGAAACTGGTTTCTCTTCTTCTTCCTCCACTTCTTCTTCATCTTGATCTTCTTCTCATGGTCTTAGGCTTATAGCCTGTTAGGAAATGAGTTTTGTCATCTTTTCCCTGGTCTTTCTGGAGTTCCTGCAATTGGAATATTACCTCGTACTGATTTCGATGAACTATCATCACTCATTCTTGACTCGTGCTTATTCCATTCTTGCCTCCTGCTTGATGTCTATTCAATTATAGGATGGATTTCAAGGCTGTTCCAGAATGTAATCGTTTTTAAATCTGTTATATGTTGTTTTCCACATTATTTTCGTAATCATCATTCCTTGTGTTTCCATTTGTTTTGTTTAGGATGTTTTCGTCCTTGTTTCAGAAGCATAACCGAGGATAAACCGTACTGCAGGTTTATAAATGCGTACTTTCTTCTTCTTTAGTAGGCGACTACAACCTCATTGATGTTTTCCTCAACAATTTTTCTCCACCTGGATCTATTCTGGATACAGACTGGCCAATTTCCAATTCTCATTTCTAATATATATTTTATAACATCATCATGCCATCTGTTCTTCGGGCGTCCATCTGTTCTGGTGCATATTGGGTTCCATTTGTATGTTCTTCTTACAAGCTTGTCTTCCTGCATTTTTTATAAATGCTTACATTATGTTAAAAGGCATGTATTCATCCAAATTACATCGTTCATTTGATTTGTGATGACTGATTGCAAATGAATTTTCCTCATAACTTCAGACCCTCTCTCTCCTCTCTCTCTCTCCTCTCTCTCTCTCTCTCTCTCTCTCTCTCTCTCTCTCTCTCTCTCTCTCTCTCTCTCTCTCCATATATATCCTGATCTATAGTTTTCCTTTAATGTATAATTTATATCGTCTTGGATCTCTGGATACCACTAGAGATTTTGATTTTTCAATTGCCTGTAATTGGTTTCCCAAATGTCAAATATTATGTAGTACCGTTGCGATACTAATTTAACCCATAATTTAGGCGAAACTCAATTTCTTATGTCAACGTATTTAAATGTGTCGGTCTGCAGTGAAAAAAAATGCATAACCTAAGTTATAGCATTTTGTAGTAAAATTTGGCACAAACTTAAATAATAATTCAATTTTTTTCATTCCTTTATTAAAAATATTAAATAAATTAAACCAATATATAGGATACATTGTCAATATTAGGGTTACTGCAGTACAGTATTTATTTTCGTTACAAGAATTTAAAATGAGGTTTTACTAATGAGTTGAAATCTTTGCAGTTAGGCCTAAATTCCGTAACAAATTCTTAAAACTTTTTCAATACCTGCAATGCATATAATTTTATTTCATATTATGTCAAATGAATATAGTCCACCGCTGTCACGCAGCGGGCCCGGGTTCGATCCCCGGTTGCGACAAATTTCCTGGGTGAGGTTTTATCGGGGGTTTTCTCATCTTTAAGATAAATGTCTGGAAACTTCAAGGCCCAAACGGTCCCTGAACACCATTTGGCCATCATTATCATCAATATCATATTCGCTTAATTAGATTAAGTTTAGTTGAAGGCCTCTCCTGGTGCATCATTACCATCATCATCACCTCTCATATCATCTGGGCAGCGTAATCCCGCCTTCCAGGCATCCCAACCTCAGGGGTTACAAGTACACCATGCCGGGAGAGAACATCTGAAATGTCGAAATGACAACCTGGGGCATTGGGGGGGGGGAATGTCAAATAACATTTACTCTACAGTAAATGTATAACCTATTCAACAATTGATACGAAAAGAACCTCTAGGCCTGTATATGTTTGCAATGAAATTGCTCGTGTGGAGAGATGAGTTTATTAGTACTAGGTTATTTCGAGAAAAAATAGGAATAAAAGTAAAACATCTAAAATAACTGCTTCACATATTATTCATAGCATAAACTTCCTTATCATTTGTAACAATGAAATAAATTAAATCTAATCTAATCTTGAAAATAATTGAAATCCATGAACATTAATACATTTGTATTTTTTTTTTTTTTAATTTGAACAAGTTTTTACAACCTGCGTTTTACCCTGTGGGTATATCGTAGGATATTTAGTTTACACTTTATATGGTTTTACAATTAATTGGATTGCAATTAATATGGATTATTTCAGTGTCTGGAATATTTCATTTATGTATTTGATTGTTTGTGGCATTTTAATAACTTTTCTTAGCACTATATTTGGGTCCTTGATGTGCGCTGGTCTATTCTTTTCTTGTAGCTTGCAGTGAAGTAAAAGATGCATAGCTGTTTGGTCGTCTTCTGAGCATGGGCACTTCGGTGAGGCTGCTTTTCCAATTCTGTGTAGGTATTGTTGGAATTTTCCATGGTTTGTGAGGAATTGTGTAAGTACGAAAGTTGGATTTAGGACGGTTTCTTGCCTGGTATGGATGTTTGGGAAGAAGAGTTTTGTTTGGTGGCCTTTGTGTGATGATGTGTACAGCGCGTTCCAGATGTCTGTGTAGTATTGAAGGAGCTTTTGTTTACAAAATGAAATAGGTAGTCTGTCATATACTAGAGTTCTTTGAAACGTTGAGTCTATTTTTGCTAGGAAATCTGCCCTTTCGTTTCCGTAGTGTCCAGTGTGACCTCGGATCCAATAGAAGTTTACTTGATTGTTACTCTGTATGTATTGAAGATCTGCCCTGATTTGACTTACAATGGGATTGACTGATTTGCTTTTTTTGATTGCTTTGTGTTACAGGTAAGAATCTCATTAACTTATGGCAGATGTTATGCAGTTTTACAACAGTAAGTATGAAAATCCAAAAAAGTATTATATATCGAATTTACGAGTATATATACACATCCATATATAACACATTCTGTATAAGGTTAGCATCATATGATTACTTTAACGCTACCCGAAGATTGAACATATTTGGAAATGACCTCAACGAAGTTTTCATTGTTGAAGACGACTGCGATCTGAAGTAAAATTGTATAATTTTATACAGTAACCTCTACAGTGATTCAAAATTACTTTAAAAATATTCGCCATGGTTACAAAATCTTGAAACTAGTTCTTGTTTCGTTAAAATACATTTTGTAATACGAGGATAGAAATCCACGATGAGTTGAAGCAAGGAGATGCACTATCTCCTCTACTATTTAATTTTGTACTAAAGCAGGCTATTAAATCTTTATAGAGGATGAAGAAGGCTTACAACTCAATGGTATTAATAAGCTGTTAGTTTATGCTGATGATGTAGTTCTGTTGGGCAATAGCGAGGAGATACTAAAGGCCAACACGCACACAATATTGAGTAACACTAAGAAATTGGGACTGGAAGAAAATATCAATAAAAGTAAATAAATGGTCACACATAAAAATACATTAGGCAATGGAAATGGACAGCTAATTACAAATGAGTGAAATTTTTGAGGAAGTGGCTGAATTCAAATACCTAGGAACAATAATCACAAATAGGAATGAGATGCACAAAGAAATTAAACATAGGCTCAATTCTAGAAATGCGTGTTATTATGCATTACAGAGACTCTTTACTTCCCAACTCCTTTCAAAAAACGTTAAACTGAAAATACATAAAACTATTATTCTACCAGTTATATTATATGGATGCGAAACGTGGACTCTTACTTTAAGGGAGGAAAGTAGATTACGAGTGTTTGAGAATAAAGTTCTTAGTAAAATTTTTGGACCAAAGAGAGATGAACAGAACGGTGAATGGAGAAGACTGAATAACAATGAATTACATAGTCTTTATAGGAAGCCAGATATAATGAGAACAGTTAAGTCTCGTAGACTGCGATGGGTAGGACATGTGGCACGAATGGGGAATGAAAGACGTGCATGAAAGCTTCTTGTAGGAAAACCAGAGGGAAAACGCCCAGTTAGTAAACCAAGAATGAGGTGGGAGAATAACACTGACTATGATTTGAGGGCAGTAGATTATACAGGGGATGATTGGAAAACATTCGCTCAGGATAGGGAATTATGGAGACCTTATGTTCGCGCGGCCATGAACCTACGGATTCGATAGTGCCAGTGAGTTAGTTAGTTAGTTAGTTATACTGTAACCTCTATAGTAATTCAAAATTATTTTCAAAAATATTCGCCATGATTACAAAATCTCGAAATTAGTTATTGTTTTGTTAAATTACATTTTGTAATACGAGGTTAGAAAGTCAGGTTTTTTGGACGAATTTGGAAAAAAAATTATAATAATGATCGTACCTGTTCTCTAGGAACGCATTGTTGAACTCGAATGTATTGAGCTGGTGTTCAGTTTCCAGTAGATTTACGGTTCCTGGGTGAAGTTACGATGAATTTTTTTTTCGCTTGTAAAACAGTAAGTTTTACATAAGGGAAAGTAATAATTGACAAAGAGTACTTTTTATTGTATTTTTCGACCCCATGATCAGTGTTAACATAAATTAATAATAATAATAATAATAATAATAATAATAATAATAATAATAATAATAATAATAGCTTTATTTTACCTGGCAGAGTTAAGGCCTTAAGGCCTTGTCTACCACTCAACCAGGTTTAAAAAAATACAAACAAAAAAATAGTCTTAAACCTAAATTACAATATATATAAACGATTACAAGTTATGAATACAATACAATTAATATTTATAATGTATTTTGATTTACTCTAAATTTAACGAATTAAATATATAATGTGTACAATATATATAAAAAACGAGGAAAAGATTAATGACATAGTATAAAATTAAATAAATTGAGAAAAATTAATTATTAGACAACAGGTAACTGTATAAGCGTGACTTAAAGGTACCAAGTGTGCGGCAACCCCTGATATCTTGAGGAAGGAGATTCCAGGAGAGGGCAGAGGCTACTGTGAAGGAAGTAGAATAGGAGGAAGTGCTATGAAGAGGAATTCTTAGCAGACTGCTATCTTGTGATCTAATTAAATCACATATTAAACGAGAGAAAAAAATTGTATAAACATTTATGATGTATATTTCGCTAGGAAAGTTGATAACGTAATAAAAATAATGCGATCGCAGTTCAGGTCTCACGAATCCTTTGGGGTAGTAAGAGATTAAGGCTCCGCCTTTTTAGACAATCGGTACGAGATTTCAGCCGGGTTGTCAGCCAAGAGTGATTGCCGCATTTACCCCCCCTACTCATTTCCGTTAGAGGCTGATTCGACAATATAGTCATGGGGCGCCAGAAGATTTACGCCAGTATAAAAATCCTGACACACCCGGGACTCGAACCCTCGACCTTCCGAGTTGTAGCGTATTACCTTCTAACAGTATATGTCTGTTGTTCTCTTTTTGATACAAAAAATCCTCAGATTTTAATTCTCAAATACTCGTAATATTTTCCCTCCCTTAAAGTAAAAGTCCGTGTTTCGCATTCATGTGAGAAAGTAACAGTTTTATATATTTCCAGTTTAATTTTTTTATTCTTTTTTAGGTTTGTCTCTATGATGTAAAATAGCATGCTTTTCCATAATTGAGTATACGCTTAATTTATTTCTGCACCTCATTCCTGTTTCTAATTATTGTTCCTAGGTATTTGAATTCACCCACTTCTACAACATTTCCCTCATTTTTCATTAACTATCCTTTTCTTTTGTATAAAATATTCAACAACTTATCATCATCATCATCTGCATTCATGGATTAGATCTGTTGACCCGTTCCGACTTCAGCCCATCTCTTTCTAGGTCTGCCCACATCTCGGGTGCCTTTAGGTTTGTATTTTGTTATTTGTTTTGGATATCTATATTCATTCATTCTGTCTATGTGTTGCTTACATTTTTGTCTATATGTATCTATTTTATCAGTTATTGCAAATATTTAAAGTTCCTGTCTTATTTCTGTGTTCTTGATTCTGTCTTCCTTAGTGCACTCTCGTATCTGTTAATAATGACGATGCTTTCTTATTGATTAACACATGATCTATCAGAGAACGATAATCTCGTGCTGACCATGTGTATTTGTGAATATCTTTTTTCTTATAAAATGTATTTGTTATTTTAAAATCATTAAAAATTGCGAATTGTTTTAGTTCTTGTCCATTTTTATTTATGACATTTTCTCCGTGGATCCCAATTACATTTGCTGCTGGTTGATTCCCCACTCTAGCATTAAAGTCTCCTAATAATATTATTATTACGTTCTTTTTTATCTTATTTATTTCCTTTTGTAGAGTAGTATAAAATGTTTTTGTTTCTTCATCTCTCCCTTCCTCCGGTGCATATATTGCTATAATTGTCATATGTCCTCTATTATGCTTAAATCGCATTGTTATTATTCTTTCGTTAATACAATTATACGTGTCTACTTTTGATCCCCATTTCTTATCCACAAATATCGCCACTCCTGCTTTCGCTCTTTCTTTCTGACTTACTCCACTGTAAAACATCATCATATCATTTATCATTTGTGATCCTTTCAATTTTTTCTTTGTTTCTGAGGCAGATAATATATTTATATTTTTATCTTTCATTTCTTTTGTTAGTTCGAATTCTTTGCTCCCAAGCCTGTGACATTCCAAGTCGCTATTTTAAGCTGGTCATGTTTTCCAAAACTCTTTTTATACTTTTTCTTGCTATGGTCGTCATAAGGTCAATAACTTATGTGAACATATATTTATTTAATTCATGTTTATTTTCAATTCCAATTCCTTATTGTTATCCACTAGAACGTGCATGCTGGCCCTTAGTATCCCCACACTCTCACTTAATAATGCATCATCAGGCTGTAATGGACTTGGTAACGTCTGCGAAAACGAGTGTATGAAACAACTAGTTAATTACACTTTATTTCGTGAAATTTGTAATGAACTTTTAACTGTCCATTCTCACAGTGTGGGCTGTGTTTTACAACGGTATTTCAACAGGGAAATTCTGACAAAACTACATAAAAGACTATCGTAATTGTAGAGTGAAATTACAGCCAATGAGACATAATTAGCTTGAATACTAGTATTGTACAATTGGTAACACTTGTGTGACGAGATAGAGAGGGAGAAGGGATGTTGTTAGAATGCCTTGTTAATTTAAACAACATTGCGAAATAGCTTAATTGTCCCGTTTATGCAATCAGAATCTACTGCTTTGTAGTGCAAACCCTAAGTGTTGTTAGGTTTCACATATAAACTGCCACCTGATTGGTCGATTTTATGCAAGTAAATGTTGGGGAAATTTTCAAAGGAAGTGCGTCGGTGCTGTGAAACCCCTCTTAAACGTTTTAGTGGTTGTTACAGGCAACCATAATATTCATTTTATGTGCTGTTATTTTGTAATAGTTTAATGCTTCGGTTTATTTTCTATGATTAAATCGCTAATAATACTAAAACCCCACAAATAGATGTAATTCTATCACAGGAAACCTTATTGGTTCACTGCTGTGGTGTATCGTTGTTGCTCTGTTTTGCAGCGTACCCGGATTCTATCTCTGGTAGAGAAAAAATCCTAAGTGATATTTTTTCGAAGTTATCTTCATCTATAAAATTACATCTGAAAACTTCTTCTTCTTCTTCATTTCACGGGCTAGGCAAAAATTGCCTGTTTCGCCTCACAGTTGTTCTGTCCATCTTTTCACTGGCTCAAATAGTCCCCAAAATCCATTAGGTCATCACAACCACCGTAGCATATTAGCCTTTTTAGTATAAATGTATGAGTGAATGGTGTATATTTTCTTACATGTTCGTTTTGTCTTAGAGGGAGTTGTGTTATTGAGCTGATCTCTCATCTAGAGAGGTCTTCATGTGCTTGTGCTTCAAAGAAATTGAATGTACGTTAAAGTTTAAAAAGTCTCTCCTAACAAATAATGTCCACATATGACCGGGGAGGCGTTGGACAGTTTGAAGTATCTACATAGGATAAGTTTTGGATATTGGCCTGCAAGTGTTCTGATATTTATAAATTAGGAAAAATACTGCATAATTAGTGTTACAGCTTAGTGAAAACTGTTGAGATGTGGTATTCACTAGTTTGTGCGTTTGAACCCAACTTTGTGTTGTCTTTGAGATGGCTCTGGTATTTGGATTATCACTTATTCAGGGAGGCCTTTCGTGCTCTTGTGTGGTTAAAAAATAGGGCTATATATGTGATCCAGAGTTTAAGAATCATCTGAAATATCGTGTCTCTGAAGGTTTTCGAGTCATTGGGCATATAAAAGTACCTAAAAAAGGTACTTCGTGTTGTCTTGAGGTGATCTTGGCATTGATCTGATCTCTAATACGAGAAACTCTCATATATCTGGAATTTCAATTTCACATACAGTAAATAGGGTCTAATAACACAATAAAAGTAATGATAATTCAACTTAAAACTACTATTATAAAATATAGGCTACAAAAAGCAACATCTATGATACTTTAAAAAATACAATGAAAACAATAAATTGTAATTATTTAATGTATAATTTATCTAATGTATCGTTTATTTATTAAATATTGATAAATCTTAATACTATTTTTATAAAAACGAATACCCGCCATGTGCTGCTATACTTGCACAGGAATCTATGTACTTGTCTTGATCTTCTTGGCATCAGTGAAAGACAAAAATGGTTTTTGTGAGTTATCCGTAAGAGATAAACATATGCTGTCGGGGACTTTTTTGTAAGCTTTTTGAGATATTCAATTCTGTGTGCATTAATTTTGTGTATTTGTTATGGTTTAGGCAGCGTAAGCAATTTAAGCATCCCAAGGCCTACTTTTTTCACGTTTTCCACTACAAAGGGCGATTTTTAAGGGTGTAGGAGTTGAGTATCACAACTCTCTTATAGCCTATGTTCATTCCGGGAACCTCATGAGCATTTTTCAAAAAGCCCCATCACAATCGGATCAACGGTATGGTCGCGCATAAAGTACAAACAAACAAACACCAACAAACAAACATTCATTTTTATATATTAGATAATGGACCTCTATAAAAGTATTCAGAAGTATCCGGAAAACCACCTAAAATTACTTGCCCCCTGGTCTAGGCCCCAATTTTTGTTTAATCGAAATCAGACTTGGTAGGGGAATAGCATATAGCAATGAATTAAAAACGTGTGGATAAGTAGATTCCCTGGACCGCGGATTATCAGCTAGTATAAAATAAATTATTAATTGTTAAATTATACTATTAGTAAATAGTTACAAAGAATAGAGAAATATTTTGAGATAAAGAAATGGAATTCGACTTTTCAAGTACTATTTTTCATAATTATATAGTTATCAGTGTAATGTATGAAAAATGTGTAGAAAATAATTTTAGCAATGTGTAGTTATACATTATGAATACAATAATTATTTATATAGATTATAATCTATACAATCCGAAGATAATCTACAGAAAGGTCTGTATGAACTTAACAAAATTACAGAAGAATATGGTTTGAAGATATCTACAGAAAAAACAAAAATTATGGCATTTCAAGGTGTAGATCCTGTCAGAAGTAAAATTGTACTGGGCAATAACATTTTGGAGTAGGTGAATAATTTTACATATCTAGGATGCAATATCTCATATGAAGAAGAAAAGGATGTAAATGCAAAAATATCTAAATTTTTAAGAATTTTAGGGTTAATAAATTCTATCTTCAAGCCACAGTTAGTTCAAAAGCATTCAAGACTGAAAGTGTATAAAACACTGGCTCTTCCAACTCTTTTGTATGGTAGCGAAGTATGGACGTTGAAACAGAAGGATATACAGAGACTTAGATCTGCTGAAATGAGATATCTTCGGAGGACTGCAGGATACACACTACTAGATCACAAAATAATGAAGACATCTTAGAAGAATTACACATGGAACCTTTAGAAAACAAAATTTCTGATTATAAGTCAAGATGGATGCAACATGTTCATCGAATGGAAGATCACAGAATACCCAAACAAATGTTAAGATATCAACCTGCAGGAAGAAGAAGACCAGGATGTCCACTCAAAAGACTTTTGGATGGTGTTTCTCTTGAGACCGAAACAGGTCAACAAATGGCCTAAATTCGTGAATGTACTATGATGATGATGATAATCTATACAAACCTACAATACGTTGTAATGAAGGTATTTTATAGGCAGACTTGGGGTTATAAAATTATTATTATGAAATATAAAATACCTTGTACATACATATGTGGTCTGTATGGAATTAACTGAAGCATTAAATTTATAGGTAGTTAGCCTCTCCCCTCAGCATTTTTATTACGTACTAAAATATTTGTGAGTCATCACACATCCATCATGCAGTACGAAGGTTCCTTCATGACGATAATCCTACAGTAGTTAACTAGGTCTCTCTTTTTATCGATACAAATTCCACTAATACTACCTCGATATACCACCAATTTTTTCATATAATAAAAAAAATGATTAATCGAGTTTGATCGTACGGTTGCATTTGAGACTCGTATTAGAGATTGTCTGAATACTAATACTGCACCTGAGTTTTGTTAGTGGTTTTCTTAACTTGTCAACGCAAATCTTCCATTTAAATTCCATTAACACGTTGTTTTTTTATCCATAATCACTTTTTCATATTTCATTAAAAATTAATATTCAATGAATTTGTTAAATATGCCAGAGGATGGTAATGAATTTTGGGTTTTAACTAAAGATTTATTATATAAAACTTTCCTCATTAGAGGATTGCCTCAAGGACAAAGTGATATAGACAATTAATTTTTGTAATTGATGAAATACATTTTGTAAATACATATAGACAAAAATGGAAGCAACACATAGACAGAATGAATGAAGATAGATATCCAAAACAAATAACAAAATACAAACCTAAAGGCACCCGAGATGTGGGCAGACCTAGAAAGAGATGGGCTGAAGTCGGAACGGGTCAACAGACCTAATCCATGAATGAAGATGATGATGATGATGAAATATATTTTAAAAAATTCAACTTGTAGGCCTAATTGAAGTATACATAATATAAAGTAATTTTGTAAATATGGTTTCTTAAAATTGAAATTGATCCTCTAATGGCTGCGATGGTAATTCTAGAAAGATACACCCTGTCCAAATCTAAGGAATTCCAAAATTTAGCTAAGAATCCTGGTATAGTACCTCTTGCCCCCGATTATCAATCCTGTGACAAATTTAACTATCTAGTTGGTATTTATCTTTGTAATAGTCAATTGTTGGCTCATATATGACTTTCTTTTCAGAGTCAACTTCCTCAGGTTGGCCACTATGAGTCTCAAAACGAATTGTGGGATCTAATATCATACCAATTTTAGAGGATGGTCTAAATGCAATAATATCTATTCGTCTGTTACTCCCATTAGTGGCCACACCATGAACTTCCTCATAAACTGTGTATCCAAAATCTCGCAAGGCTTCTGCCATCATATTTCGAATAGAATTTCGAAGAGAATATTATAGAAGCAGCTGAAATGAGATTTCTGAAAAGTGTAGCTGGCTGCAAACGTCTAGATAAAAGAAGAAGCGAAGATATTAAAAATTAGCAAAATATTTTTTAAACTTTTAGATATAATAAAAGACTCTAGAATAAACTGGAAAGAACATTTCAAAGAAAGAAAAGTGAACACATACCAAAAATTATACTTAGTTACAAACCAAAAGGAGACAGGAATGTTGGTAGACTGAAAAATAGATGGATTCAACTTTTTGAATGAGAATCTATGAGACCAGAACAAGTCACATAGGATTAATCCGTGATTGTTGATGATGATGATGTCAGAGTAGACAAAGACTACACAAAATAAATCGTGGATACAATGGACTACTGCCTTTAATTGCTAGGTTCACGGGTTCATTCCTGGTGGGGGTTGACATATTTATAAGATCCCCATGGGGTTTATATATATATATATATATATATATACACATACACACCTTACCTCACACCACTATGTTTGTTTGACAGGTTGCACAATTTGCGGATTCCATAAATCATAGAGTTTTTTTTTCCTTGCATTTACTTAGGTTGTAGTAACTTTAATAGTGGTAACTATTTATTTATTACTAGTATACAAGTAACAGACCTGTGAAACTTCTACAATCCTTCAATGTTAGTACCCAACATTGTCTACAACTCGTTGCCTGTGATGTGAAGTCGTAGTATCCCTGTAGCAGCTTCTGTTCTGTTGATGTTTCTGATTGACAGCCTTATTGCCAGCAGAATCTCGGGAACAGTCTGGAATTGAATGTCACAAAGTGGTTCCTTCATCTTAGGGACCATATCATAATCACAGGGACTTAAGTCCGGTGAATGTTGTAGATGGAAAAACATTTCCCTCTTCCAGCGATGGTATAGATCAACTACAGGATGTGCCGTGTGCATCCGAGCAGACCTGTATGGTATTTCCGTCTCCCCATATGCTTCCACAAGATCTTCATGACATTGTCGTACTGTATGACCTGGCACGTTGAATTTTAAACCAAGGTCGCTGTTCCTGCTTTGTAAAAATGGCGAAACTCAACAGCTTAGAGCGGGAACTCAGAGGAGACTAACTTCCTCTCTCCAAGCCACATGCGCTTTGAGACGTACGGACTAGTCATTTAATTGTAAGATGGGGTTACAACAATTAACTAGTCTTGTATCACTTCTACAGCAGTGTTGCCACTATTTTTGTTACAGCCCACGTATTTAAATGTTCTATATATATATATATATATATATATATATAGAGAGAGAGAGAGAGAGAGAGAGAGAGAGAGAGAGAGAGAGGGAAGAGAGGGGCAGAGAGAGAGAGGGATAGAGAGAGAGAGAGAGAGAGAGAGAGAGAGAGGACAGACAGACAGACAGACAGAGACAGGGTCGAATCTGTACGTATATGCATTTATGAAAAACATTAATGAATGTAACAAAAATGCCAGGAGAAAACACCAGAAATGTCGAAATGAAAACATGGGGCAATGGATAAAAAAAGCATAGTTTTACTGTTTGAAATGTGAATAATTTGTTGGAGTGTCTTATGTTAAAACATCTACTTTTAGCACGAACTGTCTAAATATCAAATATAGTTTGTATATTATTTTTCACACGAGATATGTTGTCTGTAATACAAGGAGGCTTTGAAGCTTTCTTGCACATGTGTTTCATTAAAAACAAACGAAACGCTGAATCTTGAAATAAAAGAACGACTTTATGACTTCTACCAACATGTGATGTACAAGAATAGATTCAATCTTTTGTTTATAGAGTTTCTTCTTTTTACTTTTCATTGTATGCATTAAGGTAACACGGATGCACTGCTTATAAACTTGCATTAGATTAAATTAGATTGCATGAGAGCAGTCCTTTTACATCTTCTTTGAGACGTTTTTAGTAAGGTTAGTCCTCACAACAGGTTACTGGCCTGACGTGAGCAAGTCCAGTGGTGGCATTGCCACCTTAGGCCTCTGGAAAGACGCGATTATGATGTATCTTGATGGAACGGTTATACCGCCGGACTGTTTTAGGCAGGTTGCACCACGAGCAGGTGGGATTGGGATTTAGATAGGAGAGGTTATATAGAATGCACTTCACTATCTTTGACCCAAACTTGTTAAAGGAGAATGAGCAGAACAAGAATACCACGTCAGATCTTAAATTACCAGCCACCAGGCAAAAGATCTTTGGGCAGACCCTTCAAACGTTGGATTGAGACCGTAACAGACCACCAGGTCTATCACATGAAAGGAAGAAGAAGAAGAGAAGAAAAAGAAGATTGCATTAGATTATTATAACGGTTGGGCCCGGTTATCAATTTCTGTAACACTGGAACCTTGTATAGGGTCAATGTATTATGGTGCCCATGTTATTTGTTACGAATGAATGGAAATTAAATGTATTCTATGGTTAATAAATGAGTTGGAGAAAATGTTTAACCTATCACCTCACAAAGTTGCGTGTCTTCACGATACCGGTTTCAAAAGTATAGTATTACTTCCATCTTCAGTCAAATTCCAACTGAATATGACTGAAGATGGAAGTAATACTATACTTTTGAAACCGGTATCGTGAAGACAAGCAACTTTGTGAGGTGAGTTGTTAAAACATTTTCTCCAACTCATTTAATACTTCATAGTGTTTCCTCCCACTGTAAATTTAATATAATTGTATTCTATGTTAGGGTAACAGAGTGGAACCCTTGATAGAGGTCCACTCCAGGGAGTAGGCGCCCCTGCCCTTTTGTGAGCTCCAGGTCCCACTCGCCCAGTGGGTAGTACCTGGGTAGGGCCCCGTCCACAGGGTTACGTGGGGAGAAGAGAAGTCCCCAAAGCCGTAGTGAAGGCAACTTCTCTAGGAGACGAACACTCCGAAATTCCAGTTCCCTGCCCTCCAGGAAGAGGGGTTTGGCTAGAGGCTGGTAACCTCTACCAGTAAAAAATAACTTACTCATAAACTTCAGCAGAAGAAAAGCCGGATTGATGTGGGCAGACCTAGAAAGAGATGGGCTGAAGTCGGAACGGGTCAACAGACCTAATCCATGAATGAAGATGATGATGATGATGTATTCTATGGTGTTATGTAGTATATAATGGTGTTCCTCTTTTCGATACATGAGGCAGTCACAAGCGACTCATAACGACATTTTCTGTGTTGGCCCCAGAAATCTCGAGGAGGGGTTACACCCTTTCCTTAGGCCCTATTATGTCCTAAGTTGTCACTTAAGCTCAGAATCGTGAGTAATATGCCTGCCCCTCTCCCCCGATCATAAAAACGACGTATTTTAATAACCTGTGGTTTGTTATACCAGACTATTTTTTTTTCCAAATGAGATGAGATGAGGTGAAAGGTGATAAATGAAGATTAAATTACGTGAGAAAAGATTATGAGTATTTCCACCGCTGTGGTCTCGGGGTAGCGTGCTGCCTTGTCACGCAGCGGGCCCGGGTTCGATCCCCGGTCGGGACAGTTTTTCTGGGTGAGGTTTTTATCGGGGTTTTTCCTCACCTGTTAGACAAATGTCAGGAAAACTTTAAGGCCCAAACGGTCCCCGAAATCATATGGCCATCGCAATCATCATCATTCATATTCATCTTAGGTTAAAGCTTAGGATTAGGGACTCTCCTGGAGCACCATTATCATCGTCATCACCATCAGGGCAACGTAACCCCGCCTTCCAGGCGCCCCAACCTCAGAAGTGGGTTACAAGTACGCCATGCCCCAGGAGAGAAACCAGGAATGTCGAAAGACAAACGTGGGGCATTTGAAAAAAAAATGAGTATTTGAAAATAAGGTTTTGAGCTGTTTAGGAGAACGTTTGGACCAAATAGATACGAACACAGGTGAATGGATAAAAGTGCATAACATTCAGTTATATGATCTTTATGGGAACCCGGTTAATGAAATATAAATAAGTCTCAAAGATTGCGATAGACAGGACATGTGGCACGAAAGGGAAGTGCAAGAGAGGCATGAAACATTTTTGTAGGAGGAAAGAATGCGAAACATGGACCCTTACTTTAAGGGAGGAGAAAATATTACGAGTATTTTAGAATAAAGTCCACCGGAAATTTTTTAGATCGAAGAGAGATGAAGAGACAAGCGAATGGAGAAGACTACTTAACAGTAAGCTACAAGCTCTTTATAGGAAACCACATATAATAAGAACAGTTAAGTCTCGTAGACTGCGATGGGCAGAACATATGACACGAATGGAGGATGAAAGAGGGGCATGGAAGCTTTTTGTAGCCAAACCTGAGGGAAAACACCCAGTTTGGTAGACCAAGAATTAGGAGGGAGAATAATATTAACCATGATTTGAGGGAAGTAGATTATACAAGGGATGATTGGAAAACATTAGCTCAGGATAGGGACGTACAGAGAGCTCATATCTGCGCAGCCATGAACCTACGGGTTCGTTAGTGTCAGTTACTTAGTTAGTTAAAAAGAGAGCTCCTAGTAGGTATGTCAAGAATGAGGTGGGAAAATTGCATTGACCGTGATTTGAGGGAAATTAATTTACAGGGAATTATTACAAAATATTGAACTAATAATGGGATATTTGTGAATTATGTCAGTACGTCCATTTATTATACTAATGAATTCTACAATCTCAGTGACTCAGTTATGTGAATATAGAAAATAACACTGAGCAACAAAAAAATAACCTTTTTTTTGGCTCAGAAAGATAAATATGTGATTCTGATAGTATTTTTTTTTATCCTGAATTAAAATATGATATCTGTTTTTTTCCATCACGCAAGGTTTCCGAGAGACAGGAATTTATAATTTCAAACACTTTAATATTTTCTACATTCGTAACTACACAATATTCGAAAATTCGGATCCACCTAGAAAGTAAGAACTTACGATTTTCTGCTATATTTCGCCTGTGGAGCATCCCTCTTGATGGTCCAACAATAATCGGCCAGCATGTTAGGATTCCATTTGCCTTGATATCTCTTTTCCATATCTGAAACCATTTGAGTTAGCTCACTTGGTTTTATTTTACAATGGACAAAAGAACGAAAAAACGTTTATTAAAAAATAATTATTTAAATCCAATAATTGAAATTGAAATAAAAAAACTGTGGGTGATGGAGAAATTCCGAATACATATTTGAAAACACGATAAAAACTGCATTAGGTACAACTATTGGTACTCATAAGAAAAAATCATGTTGACCAGCGTAATTAAAATTGAATTAATCTAGGTTACATTTTTCGTTGTTAAATTGAAATATTGTGCTCTCGGGAATAGTAATCATTTTAAAAATCCTTTAGTAGGTAATGTTTCTTAATATCCGATCTCATTTTGTTCAGTTGAATGACAAGAAGCATTGTTGTAATAAAAAGTAATTATTGAAAATTATATAAATATCGTGCAATTGGAAAGTTTTAAACAATCCGCATCAGATGCAAATTATATAAACGATAATTAAGTTGCACATTGTGCATTTAGTATTTATTATAATTTAATAATCTACTCTAAGTAATCTGAAATTAAAGACTACGTTTTAAATAAATGTAATGTAATTTAGAGCCAGTTTTAGCATGCTCTAATAATATTGTTTTTGTTTTGTAAAATAAACACACGCAATTAAATAATATTATTACTGAAATCTAGATTAAAATATAAATGTAATTAATTAATAGAATTATTTAAATTAAGTTTTACACTAAATGCGAAGAGAATTTTTTTTGCATAGACAATAATGACAAAAATAATTTAATACGTGTTGCAGGTATCTTGACATGTGACTGTACTTAGTGAAACATAGATATTATTTTCACGCATTATTTCGAAAAAGTTTAATTTGAAGCGAAGTAACCAACTTTACGAAAAGTACTAAATTTTAGCGATATTTATAAAAAATAATAACTATGAAAATGCGTTCCCATCTGAGCATGAAGAAAGGTTTTCTTCTTCTATCTCGGCTTTCCTCCACCTATAGGATTACCGTCTTCAGTTTTCACTTATTTCTATCATTCTAATCTCCTTCTTCCAAATTCCTATCATCCATTATAGTTCTGACATGGGTTTTCCATTTCCATCTTGGTTTGCCACGTTTATTTCTTCCAGCGGTGACCATTGATATATATTTTTTCGCCATCTTTCATTTTCCATTCTTTGTACAGGGCCATACTATTTAAGAGTTTGATTTTCAATCCTCTTAACAACAGATGTGGTGATATTAATTTCCCTCCATGAATTATCTCCTTGTATCTTGTAAGCCCATGTTTCCCTTAACAGAGATTTAGGCGCTCTCCCCCCTACAAGGAAGAATTTGAACCACACTAATTTAGTTACACTTGTTTTGGTATTGATGTCATTTGAGTGGTCCATGGTCAGCGTTCCGCTTCATACTGACATCTAGGAAACCAAGGTAGTACTAGGACGGGAAAATTCGGTAAATTTTGCTTAGAGGCCTTTTTATTCAGGCTTAAGGGTCTTTTACGAGCCTGAAAATCTTGAGACTCGGGACCCACGGCTTAAAGTCACTCCCGGAGGACTTGCTCCTTGGATTTTTCTCCATGAATTATAAAAGAATAAAATCAGAACAGTTGAAATTGATTATCTTAGAAGAAGGCTTCAAAAAAACAAGACAGGATAAAATAAAAAATGAATTTCTTTGAGGAAAGGTTTTTTAAAAGGTAAAAATATTAATTTTAATTAATGCCACCAGGTTGTCATACTCGTCATACCTCTACACTGGGCAGGGTGATCGTCTACCTCTGTGATTAACAAATGTAGATGTGAGGCCAGAAGCTGGATGGTAGGCCAAGAGCCTTCTAGGCCTGTCGCGCCTTGGAGGGTAGTCAATACAATATTTCTCTCCTGGCATAGTGTAATTGTAATCCAGTTATGAGTTTGAGTGGCCTGGAAAGTGGGGTTACGCTGCCCCGATGATTATGGTAATGATGCGCCAGGAGAGGCCTTAAACTGAATTTAATGAAGCAAATCAGATAACGATGACCAGATGGTGGTCGGGGACCGTTTGCAGCTTAACGTTTCCTGACTTTAGTCTTATAGGTGTGGGAAAATACCGAAAAAACCTCACCCAGGAAACTAGTTCCAACCGCGAGTCCAACCTGGGACCGCTTCGAGACAAGAGCATAGCGGTGGACACACGGTAAAATATAAACTGACAGGCTCGCTAAAGATTGAGCAAAAGGCAATACATTGAAAGTAACTTGTGATAAAATTCCACGGGGGCATATGGGGTATATCATGATCATCATCAAGTTAACGAAGAACATATATCCACGCGGATTTGAGTGTGCCAGCGAGCCAATTTTGCAAATGTATATAATTTGCATCATCATATTTTACATGATCGGCCACGGTGAACTAGTGGTTTTGCTCCTTGCCTCTAATTCCAAACCCGGCCGGAGTTGGTGATATTTTTTTAACGGAAAAATCCAAGGAGCAAGTCCTTAGGGAGGGACTCTAAGACGTGGATCCCGAGTAGGTATATTTTGAGACTCATAAAACATCCTTAAGCCTGAATAAAAATGCCTCTATGCAAAACTTACCGACACTTTAAGCTGTGGATCCCGAGTCTGAAGATTTTCAGGCACATAAATTATCCTTAAAACTGAATAAAAAGGCCTCTAACAGTAAGCAAATTTTACCTTCCTCAGCATCCTAGTAATACCTTAGTTGCCTGCTAAATGTCTCATTGAATCGGTATGTTGACCGTATGCCATTCATGACATTTATGGGCAAATAAGGTTACTAAATTAACTTACAAGGGAAGTACTTATGTTGGACCAGTTGGATACTTACTTACTCACTGGCACTATCGAACCCGTAGGTTCATGGCCGCGCGGACATAAGCTCTCCATACATCCATATCCTGAGCTAATGCTTTCCAATCATTCCCTGTATAATCTGCTTCCCTCAAATCATAGTTAATGTTGTTCTCCCACCTCATTCTAGATCTACCAACTGGGCGTTTTCCTTCTGGCTTTCCTACAAGAAGTTTCCATGCACGTCTTTCATTCCCCATACGCGCAACATGCCCTGCCCATCGCAGTCTATGAGACTTAACTGTTCTTATTATATCTGGCTTCCTATAAAGACCATGTAGTTCATTGTTATGTAAGTCTTCTCCATTCGCCTGTCTGTTCATCTCTCTTTGGTCCAAAAATTTTCCATTGTAACAAAAATTGGAGGATACGTTGAATGAATGATACTGATTCCCATGATATTAGTAATTTCACTGCATAATATTAACACAAAATAAGGAACAAGAAAATAGAAAAAAAAGGCTTAACATCGGTACATGACAAAATAAATAAGTAAAACATATGGAAAAAATAATATAAACAAATAAAAATAGAAAATGATAGTGTGATGAAAGAGGGAAGAACAATAAGGGACATGAAGAGAGATATAAACTAACAAAATAAATATTGCAACGGAACGGCACGGTTACTTGAAGAACAGCGTACCGAAATGTGAATGATTGTTCCACTCCCGCAGTCGAGTATTCGTATAGTAGATACTAATTGTTTCTATTTAAACATAAAAAGATTCAATACATTGTAAGTACAATTTTAAGTTACAAAAAGTAGACCCTACACAGTGCTCTGCTATCTGTATAAGGTATTAAAAAAATTAACATTTTCCAATACTGTTATTTTAACACAGTTCCGACAATGGATCATATTATAATATTATAATGATATTGTGAAAAGAAAAATTAATGTCTGAACCAGGAATCGAACCGTGGACCTCTAGTACTCTAGACTAGTGTGCAGCCCACTACAACATTCTAGACATGGCACAAACATTAACAATTCTTTCCACATATACAAATCTATAATTCTCGTTTCGTCCGCTGTCAGGTAGGTGACACTACCATCGCCAACGGCCGGCTTCATTTAGAAGTATCTATATTTGAGAATTTTACACCACCACTTTTATAAGCAGTAAACGATGTTATTTAACATTTTCCAATACTGTTATTTTAACACAGTTCCAATAATTGATCATATTATATTATTATTTATAATGATATTGTGAAAAGAATGGTGTAGTGGGCTGCAGACTAGTCTGGAGAACTAGAGGTCCATGGTTCGATTCCTGGTTCAGACATTAATTTTTCTTTTCACAATATCATTATAATATTATAATATGGTCCATTATTGGAACTGTGTTAAAATAACAGCATTGGAAAATGTTAAATAACATCGTTTACTGCTTACAAAAGTGGTGGTGTAAAAATTCTCAAGTATAGATACTTCTAAACGAACCCGGCCGTTGACAGCGGACGAAACGAGAATTATAGATTGTATATGTGGAAAGAATTGTTCGTGTTTGTACTAGGTGTGAAATGGTGTAGTGGACTGCACACTAGTCTGGAGAACTAGAAGTCCACGGTTCGATTCCTGGTTCACACATTAATTTTTCTTTTCACAATATCATTATAATATTATAATATGATCCATTATTGGAACTGTGTTAAAATAACAGTATTGGAAAATGTTAAATATTCAAAAATAGTTATTGATGTTAACAAGGTGGGAAACTAATATTTTTACGTTCTTCGCCCCGCACTTGTTCTTGAAACCAGCTGCAATGAGTAACCGTTCCGTTACGAACCGTTCATTGATAGATTGGAATTTAATGACAAATAACACGAGTTTGATTAATTTTGCAGCAAAATGACTAACGCCATCATATTTAATGTCAATCAATTAACATATCCTCCGATTGTTGCTACAATACAACTGGTCCAACATAAGTACTTTCTTGTTAGTCTAGTACCTCCTGACAAAGGAGAGGCTGTGGATCAACATTGTGCTATGCCATTGCAGATTTATAGATATTTACATGGTTTGATATGTTATTGAGCATTTCGATTCTTTCTGATTTGTTACCAATGTGAAATGAAAAATGATCAGAATGCATTGCAGTTGGAATAATTTGATGTCGATATTTATAACTGTTTTACAGAAAATATTTTGATATCGTAAATTACAATTATATCCAACATTATTCATACGCAATTAGTTTGTTGTTATTTAAAAAATGGTTGGCACGGCTCGACCTAAAACGTATCGACAGTAAAGTCAGAATCTATTGCGCCTCACTGCGTTTGGCATATAAAATGGCTGGCTGTCGTTATTTAAATGAATTATTTTGTGGTTTGATGCTAGAGATTTTTTTTAAATTTTATGTAAACATAACGTGGCGTAGAATTGAAGCCACTTTGCATTCATTAATGTATCGTTATTTTGAAGTTAATTATGTTATGTTAAAATGGACGGAACCATTGGAAAAATGTTACACATGCAGACCGATAAAAGTTATATGTTTTTCAGTATAATATGACAGAACATTTTTTTTTAACGTTTCTCTTTTTAAAATTGTTTCGCATTAACAATGCTAATTGTTTTTTGTTAACTTTGATATCCGTTTGTGTAACAATGGGACTGCATGAAGTGATACCGATAATAATTTATGAAGTTAGAACTGGAGTATTTTGTACAAACTTTTTAAATATTTCAGGAAAGCTATTTAATCCATTTGCTTCAGATTTAAATCATCAATGTATTTAGCCAGAAACCGGATTTAAGTTACAGTCTATTCTTCAGACATACAAAACAAACAAAAGATAACGGTACATAAGTTTACTCTGCCAAGGGATGTACAAAATATTGCAAAATATGTAAGCAGAATCTCTCTATCTGGGATGACAAAGATATCCCTGAAAAAATTACTAGTTATAATAAAAGTTTAGGAATTATTAATCAAGTTATGAAACCATCCCTTGTACAAAAAAACACCAGATTACGTTTATATAACACTTTGGCTAGACCAGTGTTGACCTATGGTAGTGAAGCATGGACACTAAAAAAACAACATGAAAGCAGAATTACGGCTTGTGAAATGAGATTCATGCGCAGAACAGCGGGTTACAGCAGATGGGATCGGAAAAGGAACACCGATATCTTAAAAGAATTGAAGACTACGCCAATTTTGGAATATATTAAACAGTGCCAACTAAATTGGAAACACCATCTTGAAAGAATGAGTTCAAATCGGATCCCCAAAGCTGTTTATAATTATATACCAAGAGGACGAAGATCACTGGGCCGTCCTATGAAACGCTGGAGGGAAAATTTTCTATAGGATCGTAACAGGCCTTGGCCTAATACTTGGAAGGAAGAAGAAGAAGAAGAATTAAGCGAGTGTACCTCGTCTTTTGAGACGAATGGGTTAAATTTTAGAATTACGATTGACTTAGCTCAATATTCATAGATTATAAACATTAAGGACAAAACATGAATGTTGATTATATAAATGACTCCTAAGAAATATTTAATTTTTTTTTTTCATTGCCCCAGGTTGTCATTTCGGCATTTCTGGTGTTCTCTCCTGGCATTGGCTTAATTGTAATCCACTTATGAATTTGGGGCACCTAGCAGACGGACTAACGTTACCCCGACGATTTTTTCGTTTTGGAAGCCCATGTTTTCCCTTTACAGAGATTTAGGCGCTCTCCCCCTACAGGGAAGATTTTTAGATTTTTTAGAAATGTGCACTCAGTTGAGCATTAGGGACAGCACACACACCCAGACCCAAAGTGGAGATTTTACAGGGAAGAATATGAACCATATTAATTTAGTTACACTTATTTTCCTATAGATGTCATTCTGAGTGGTCCGTGGTCAGCGTTCCGCCTCATACTGACATCCAGGAAACCAAGGTAGTACTAGGACGGGAAAATTCGGTAAATTTTGCTTAGAGGCCTTTTCATTCAGGCTTAAGGATCATTTACGAGCCTGAAAATCTTCAGATTCGGGACCCACGGCTTAAAGTCCTTCCCGGAGGACTTGCTCCTTGGATTGTTCCGTCCTAAAAAAAATCCATCGACCCCGGCCGGGTTCGAACCAGCGACCCTCGGGACCAGAGACAAGGAGCATAACCACTAGTCCACCGCGGCCGATACCCCGACGATATGATGTGTGATAAATGATAATGAAGCGCCAGGAGAGTTCTTAACCTAAACTTAATCTATATTCCAGACCATGGGCAACCACAGGAATGATTCTCTCTAAGGAAAAATTCCTGTGGTTTGACCCGGGACCTCACGAACAGTAATCAGAAACGCTGACCACTAGCCCATGAGGCTGGTCATGAAAATAAACATAAAAACTCTAGATAAGAACCCTCTGGTTGTAACTCCCATTCTCATTCAAAAATGCACGATTGACAGAGGGGGGAGGGAAAAAAAAAACACACACACACACACACACACACACCCAGTACAATCAAGCAGAAACAAGAACATTAAACTTATGATAGGCCTATACGGAACAGCCCCGAGTTCGATCCCCGGTCGGGATAAGTTTCCTGGGTGAGGCTTTTTGTTTTTTTTTTTCACCTGTAAGACAATTGCCAAGATACTTTATGGCCCAAACGGTCCCCGAACATTGTTGGCCCATCATTATCATATTCACCTCATTAGGCTAGACCAGAAAGATACCAGAGTACGGTTATACAAAACATTAGCAAGACCTGCATTTTGCTACGGCAGTGACGCATGGACTTTGAGGAAAGGAGAAGAGAGCAGGATAACTTCTAGTGATACGAGATTCATGAGATATGCAGCAGGGTATATCAAATGGGATCAGAAACGCAATGATGATATCTTGAAGGAAATACGTTTAGAACCGGTCATTGAATACATAGATACCAGAACAACTGGATGAATCATTTGCGACGAATGAGTTCAGATAGAGTTCCCAAGGACATGCTTCGTTATAATCAAACAGGGAAGAAATCTTTAAGCCGTCCAAGGAAACGCTGGATACAAAAGTTATGAAAGAGATAGTAACAAGCCTATATAACCCAAGATCCGGCTGCAAGATTGCAACATTCATCGAGTATATGAACAAAATCTATTTTTTCATAAAATTATGAATGACTGAATACAATTTTGCTGAGTTGCCTATTAAAATTCGGTCGCCAGTATGTTTAATTAAAATATAAGTAATTAATTTATTCGAAATAATTTCATTAACTTGTTATTAAAATAAATTATAATCCAGTTCGCAGAAATCGATGTAAAGTTATGGTTGCATTACAAACTTAGCCGTAAACCTCCTCACGGCTATAGCAGGCTATGACACCAATCACTAATAAAATGGCGGTAAGTAAGTATTTATTTTTAATATTGTTTCAAATAAAGTCCAGTTCATTTAAAATTCTCTGATTTGTTTCGTATAATGTATATTAATACTACATATTTTTATATACATAAAGGACAGTTTATCTTAGACTAATAGGCCTAAGTCCTGGTTGGATGAAGAAGACTTCATTAGATTAAGTTTAGGATTAAGGCCTCTCCTTGCATATCATTACCATTATCAACACCCATCATATAACCCCGCCTTCCAGGCGCCACAACCATAGAACTGGTTTAAAATTCGCCAATTATAATACCAGAAATATCAAAATGACAAACTGGTGGAATTGAATAAAACATTAGCCTATATAGGCATACGGAACATATTTTCGCAATCTGATCGTACGTTTTTGCTTTTCTGTCGTACATCTCCGATTTTGAGAATAAGTTTATATTCGATTTCATCTATTTTCTTACACCCTGAATTTGGGGCGCGCCTTATATTCGCTTGGGCTTTACATTCGGACTTATACGGTAAATTGTTTATTTTACACGCTTTATATCAGCTTGACCTGTATCTATCTATCTATCTATGTAACTGAATCTTTCAACGCGTTTTTCACCCACTTAAAATAATTGGATCAACTTGAAATTTTGTACACTTGTTAAGGACCCGTGACAATACAATAATTTCATATTCATTTTCTAAAATCCTGGCCAGAATCATCAGAAAATCAAAAAAAGTGTCTTTGTATTTATGTAACGGAATCTTTGAACACGATTTTCACCCACTTAGAGACATTGGATCGACTTGAAACTTTGCATACTTGTAAAGAACCCGTGACAATACAATAATTTCATATTTATTTTGTAAAATCCTGGCCAGAATCATCAGAAAATAAAAAAAAGTGTCTTTGTATTTATGTTACGGAATCTTTGAACGCGATTTTCACCCACGTAGAGACATTGGATCGACTTGAAACTTTGTATACTTATAAAGGACCCGTGACACTACAATAATTTCATATTTTATTTCTAAATTCCTGGCCAGAATCATCAGAAAATCAAAAAAATTGAAACTGGTATAATAGGTTACGGACTTGTCGACTTTTTAGTCAATCGTTGTAAGAGCTCAGTTGGTAGAGCGGTGAACTAGTGGTATGTAATTTCAGTATTCCATAGGTCGCTGGTTCGAATCTGGCTGGGGAGGATTTATTTTAGAAGAGTAATACTTTTAGCTCATACTACATTAGTATAGAATTTAAAGATATTTACATTCTTATCTTATTCTGTAAAATATTAAAACTGAAAAATAAATAATAATTTTAAAAAACTAAAACAGCACGCTTTATTAGAAAACCGAACTCAAAAATGAAAAATAATTTTAATTTCCAACACGCTTGGGATAAATTTAAAGTCGTCAATAAAAAAATCATCTCCAACACATATAGAATAAAACTAGGATTATCAACAAAAAGAAAATAATTTTACCATCAAAAGCGTGGGGTGCTTTTTATGATTTTTACATGTTCTTCTTAGAGACTTTACTTTTACCAATATCTGTTTATCAAATATATCAATTGAAGCGTCTCGTCTTGATTGCGGTTGAGCGTAGAATTATGCAATGTACTGTACCTAGCAGAACATATTTCGCATAACAGGATTATGGCAGTGTCTCACACAAACCACACATTAAGAGACGAAGTTAGGAACATAATGATACTCCGTCATGTTATCATATCACATTTTACTGCCCACACGCTCGTAAGAAATTCCGCTCTACGCTGCGAATCATCTTTATGTCCCGGGCAGCTTCAAAGTGAAATATTATTCTACCTAATTCCTTCATAAACATTTACATTCCCAGATAATACCAACTTTTGGCAACAAAAGTATTATCTAAATAAAATGACTTGCTAAGTATCAAAGTTTACATTTAATGTTGGTATGAAGATAATATTTTATTTAACGACGCTTTTCATTTTCTGAGACCATTACCATCCCAGTTCAAAGCTAGGCATGAAATGGTCGACATTCTGTTCTATAGTGTTCTGCTATGCTATGCTATGCTATGCTATGCTTTGCAGTTTTACTAGGAAATTATAGGTGTGGTAGCTTCCCGTTGCTTTACACACCGTGAGATGATGATGATGAGGGCCAAATGATGTTCGGAGACCGTTTAGGCCTCAAAGCCTCCTGACATTTGTCTTACAGGTGAGGAAAAACTTCGAAAAATACATCACCCAGGAAGCTTGTCCTGACCGGGAATCGAACTCGAGCCCGCTGCGTGACAAGGCAGCACGCTACCTTGAGACTACAGCGGTGGACTAACTTTGTAAACATTAAGAATTAAAATACGTACTTCAAATCTCGGGTCAGTCGTCCTCGAATAAGAAAATTATTCTTAAAACACTTGGAAGCTCCCTTTTGAAAGAACATATGCCCCATCTTCATCTTTTAAGAAGCTCAATAGGGAACATGTACTTTATAGTATTTATTCTAAGAATTTCTTTAGTCATCTTGTGTAGTCCATTCTAACTGTGTGCCTATATCACCTTAACTGTCACTTCTGTATTTCATCAATAATATATTTTCTCCTCCATTATTATTCTTTATAATGGGCCTATTATTTTTCTACAGCTTCTTAAAAAAATAATTTAAGCTGTCAATAGTATATTTTTTAAATCTGTTTTATACTCCATACTCTAGCTTCAAATAGGCCTACGATAACACTTTGGTCATTCTTTAAAAAAAATAATTTCAGCTGTCAATAGTACCTTTTTTGTAATCTGTTTTATACTCCATACTCTAGCTTCAAATAGACCCACAATAACACTTTGGTCAATTCTTAAAAAAATTAATTTCAGCTGCCAGTAGTATATTTTTTTAAATCTGTTTTATACTCTATACTCTAGCTTCAAATAGGCCTAAGATAACATTTTGGTCTATTCTTAAAAAATTAATTTCAGCTACCAATAGTATATTTTTTTAATCTGTTTTATACTCCATACTGTAGCTTCAAATAGACCCACAATAACACTTTGGTCAATTCTCAAAAAACTTAATTTCAGCTGCCAATAGTACCTTTTTAAAATCTGTTTTATACTCCATACTCTAGCTTCAAATAGCCTACCATAACACTTTGGTCAATTCTTAAATTAATTTCAGCTGACAATAGTTTATTTTTTAATCTGTTTTATACTACATGCTTTAGCTACAAATAGGCCTAAGTCCACCATACCACTTTGGTTAATACCTCTGTATATGTGTTAGTATGGTCCTCCAGATTGGATGGCACAGGGCTGCTGGCTCCTCATCCTGTATAAAAAAAAAACAATTCTAAAATACTCAATATCGAGCTTATAGGACGGTACTAGGCCTAAGTTGTCCCATAAACAACGTCGGTTTTTAAAGTGATGTTCTTTGTCCGGTGGATTTTTGAAGCTGTGATTTACTATGAGTTTATCCCAAAAGGGCTTGGAGTCGATACGAATCTTTAATCTTGATAACTGGAACGAGTTCATTAAATGTTGAGGGTTCAAACCCGACCGGATCTCCTACCGTACGATCAACCACGATAAAATTATAGGAATTGGGAGGAATCGAACTACGACCACACACCCAGCATATAGCCCTGATCTTATGCCTTCAGAATACCGTATATTTCGATCCATGGTTCATTTCTTGCGTGAAATTTCGAAAAATTGAAATCATGAAGTCGTGAAATGAGTCTCAATTAATTCTTTGCATAAAAAATTACATTACATTACAAGACAGTGATCAAGCCAGGAGCACTGTATGTAGCAGAAACTCTAACCATGAATTTTAAAGGCCAATGGAGGAACTTGAGCTAAATGAAAAGAACATTTTAAGGAAAATCGTAGGACCAAAATTTGTGATAAGATAATATACATCAAGAATGAAACTCTCTACAAAAATTGAAAACTTTCAGATACTCTACGAAAAGGGAGAATACATTTTTAGGGCCATCTTTTCGGAATGAACTCTAACAGAATAACCTAACAAATCTTTGATTTTTGTTAGTAACCGCAAAACGAAACCCAACTAGTTTAAATAAACTGAAAAAGTCCTAGTAAAATTAAATATTACAGAAAATTCACTAATCGATCTAACAGCAAAATTAATTATTCAAGATGAAAACATAAGGTGCTAAGATAAACCTGCACAAAAGTCCAAACTATTATCTCCGAAGAAGAGAGGAAAAGAAGATTAGATAGAATGGAGAAATACTGGGCACTAACAAAGGAATAATACACAGAGAAATGATAGACCCAAAAAGAAAAGAAAAATAACTCGACACCATAGAATCTGATGATATCTATTTTAAAGAGTAGTTTAATTTCTTGTCAGAAAACATTGCAAATATAATTTTGTTTAAAAAAAACATTACTTAGTAGTACAAGTTAAGATTGCAACATAATATGAGAAATTAGACATATGACTATCTTTTGTTTTTGTTTCACACACAAACAGTTGAATATTATGAGAAGTTAGACATCTGACTATCTTTTGTTTGGTTCCACACACAAACAGTTGAAAAATATATACTATCTGCATTGCAATCTTATCTTTTTTGGTCGATGTGACTAATTTCTTATACTTACCAATATTGTTGTTACTGGAAGTAAGTCAATGTTCCCACATCTAACCTGGTTGCTATGCAAACAAAAGAAATCGCAATGCTGATATGGACTCAAAAAGCACACGTTTGGTAAGTAAAATAAAACATTTCTTGAATGTTTTGTACACTAACTCGTACCTTTCTTTAGACTTTTCCGGAATTAATGCAGAACATCCCACTCTCCAGGCTTCTTCAATTTCTCTATCATCTACCATGATTCCTAACATAATAAAATTATCAAACAGATTCTAATCACGGTACTACATATAAAAATGTCTCCACAGCCAACAATCCTTGCTTATAATAAAACAAATGAAAAGCTACATAGCAACGATCACCAAATGTTTCTTTCTCATAGAAGTCATTTAGGCCTACTTCCAACCAATATTTTAATTCATTTATTAATATATTTAATAAAAATTAGTCACATCGACCAAAAAATAGTACGCAATTCACATGAGGTAAGCACGTAACAAATCTCGAAAATTGAGAAAAAAAAAAAAAAAAAGAAAATTCGGCGCAAGCGTCTCTTTTTTTTTCAAACTTTTTCTCGATGAGTAACAAGTGCTTACCTCACTTGTATCGCAATATACTATTATGTACTAAAAGTTAATATTGCAACATAATATAATAAGAAATTAGACTTCTGACTGTCTTTTGTTTTTGCTTCACACACAAACAGTTGAATATTATGAGAGGTTAGACTTCTGACTGCCTTTGGTTTGGTTCCACACACTAACAGTTGAATAATATATACTATTTGCATTGCAATATTATCTTTTATTACACAAAAATCCTAGCCCTACTTATGAGACAGTTCTTAACGATTTAAAAAAACAAAATTGAGTAAATTATGAAATTTTGAATATTCAAGAATATCCTGTTTGACTTACCTTCTTCCAGGAATATGTCTTGTTACAAGTTTTAACGATAATTTATTTCCCAACGAAAAGGAAACAGAAATGTTTGCATTCAATTAAAAAGTGAAGATAATTTACATCTAAACTCACGCCAGTCTTATCTTATTCTGTTGATATTAATAAGTAATATGTTAATTTAAATTGGACAAACGTTTCCTGAATATTAGATAACATGCTTTGTTACCCAGCCCCACATTTGATATGCGCTATACATTTGTAAATAGAATATCGATCTGTATTCAAGTGGATATATCAGGGGCGGATTGTGACTTCAAATATGCAAAATTCACCCTCATTTTCATCGTACTTCGCACTTTCTTTTAATGTTTAAAATTGAGAATTACGACAGTGTTGACTGCAGAAGTTTTATTACTCTATAGTACGCATTGTATACATTTATTTATTTATTTCACTATAACAGCTGCTCGTCTTTGGAACGCTTTGCTAATTAATATGGTATATTGACAAATAATAAATATGTTCAACTTTCACAGGAAAAAAATCATAATGAGGTTTATTCTTCTAGACTGCAGTTTCGGAACTGTATCTCCATCATCAGTAGCCTCTCGTCGACCAGTGTTATGTCGTTCCTTGGCGATTTTAAAAATATTGATTTAATTCTTAAATAGGACTATATAGGTTGTTAAGTCGAATTTATAAGTATTTTGAGTACATTGTTTTTCAACTGGTGAGCCGCCGCGATCCAATACAATACGTAGTATAAAAAACAATACACAGTGTCCCATTCAAACCTCCCACATTTTAATTAATCATAACTCTCAAAGTATGCGGAATTATGAAATGAGGTTGGTATTAAAAGGAAGAGAAACTCTAAGAATTTTTGTTTTTATTGTTTGCAGTTAATTCATCTGTCGCATGTTGGACAATAATGATATAAAACAAAATGGCGACTCCTCAGCAACGAGCACAAACTGTTTTCTGGCATGTAAAATACCATGCGTTTGCGACTCCAGTACAAGATCTTCATGATTTACGAATCTGTATTCTTGACGCAATAGCAATAGTACCAATGGACATGATCGACAGAACGTGGCACGAAATCGAATACAGACTTGATATTGTTCGTGCTACTAATGGTGCACATATAGAGATGTTTCAGTTTGTGGCAATGAAAATTCTTTGAGTTTCTGTTTCGTTTAATATGGGGCTCATTTCATAATTCCGCATACTTTGTTAGTTATGATTAATAAAATGTGGGAGGTTTGATTGGCACAACCTGTACTTCAATAGTTTACGTCTGTATTTTTTGTTTCTTATTTTTTACTGATCCAATTACCTTCACCTAATATACAAATTATTTTTAAGAGTTAATTTTAATACCAGTCAAAGTGAATAAAGAGTCGAGAATAATGTCTAACAATGAATTCAAACAGCAGTATACAGGACTGGATTTGACGTATTTATAAAAATAATGAGGCTAAAGTGAATAGGGCATACGAATATAATGGTGGAAAAGAAACACCTTTCAATTGTTGTTAATCAGCCATAGGGGAAAAGACAGAGGGGGAGACCTAAAACTAGATGGTGGGATAACACCGGTCAGCATGATTTTTGTCTCATGAGTACCAATAGTTGTACTTAATGCAGTTTTTTTTATCGTGTTTTGAAATATGTATTCGGAATTTTTCCATCACCGACAGTTTTTTATTTCAATTTAAATTAATGGATTTATATAATTATTTTTTTAATAAACGTTTGTTTGTCCTTTTGTCCATTGTAAAATAAAACCAAATGAGCTAACTCAGGAGATTTCAGCTATGGAAAAGAGATATCAAGGTAAATGGAACCTTGATATGTTGGGCGATTATTGTTGGACCATCAAAAGGAATGCTCCACAGGCGAAATATAACAGAAAATCGTCGTTTCTTACTTTCTAGGTGAGTCCGAATGTTCGATTATTGTGTAGTTACGAATGTAGAAAATATTAAAGTGTTTGAAATTATAAATTGCTGTCTCTCGGAAACTTGCGTGACGGAGAAAAACCGATATCATATTTGAATTCAGGAGAAAAAAAAAATACTATCAGAATCACATATTTTTCTTTCTGAGACAAAAAAATAAGTTTATTTTTTGTTGCTCAGTGTAATAAGCACAATATTGTGAAATCACAAGGTGAAATCAAAATCTGTGTACAGAGACGACTGGAGGAGGTCAGTGGAGGAGGAGAAGGTTCACATTGGACTAAATTTATGAGTGCCACTTGAAGAAGAAGCAGAACAACAAGAAGAAGAAAAATATACGACACGGAACCCGCGATTTTATTTTCCTTGAAAATGAAACAATACTGATGATGATGATGATGATGATGATAATAATAATAATAATAATAATAATAATAATAATAATAGTATTTTTATTAAGAATTTTCTCTACATTGCAATAGTTACCCTTCGACCCCAAATGTATTTTACTCCGATACAGATTTCTATCCACAGCATCTTCTTCTTTGAAGTGTCTGCTGATCACGTCCCTTCTCACTACACCCATCCACTCTTCCCCTGGGTTTCCCTCTCCTTCTCTTGCCTTTAGCATTCCAATCTAGCATCATTCTTGGGATCCTATTATTCTCCATCCTCTTCAGATATCCGTACCATTTCAATCTTCGTTCTTCTATTACTTCTATAATATTAAGCTTAACATTCATTATGTCATAATAATAATAATAATAATAATAATAATAATAATAATAATAATAATAATAATAATAATAATAATATAATCTTCTTGTTTTTTCTTCTTCACTTCACGGGCTAGGCAAAATGCCTATTCCGCCTCACAGTTGTTCTATCTTTTCACTGGCCTTCCTACATTCCTTGAACCTCTTGGCTTGTAGTTAAATGCTGCTTTTGGTAATCTTATTACATTCATTCTTTCTACATGTCTAAACCATTTTTCTCTATTTTTTTATTTTATCATTTAATGGATATATATTTAACTCTGTTCCTATATCTTCATTCTTTAACCGATCCATTCTTGTGCAGCCTTTTGTTCTTCTAAAGAAGTTCATTTCTACGCTTTGTATTCTACTTTGTAATTTTTTGGTCCTTACCCAAGTTTCATTCCCATAATAATAATAATAATAATAATAATAATAATAATAATAATAATTAATAATAATAATAATAATAATAATAATAATAATAATAGTAATAATAATAATAAATAGATAGATGGATCATCGGTTGATTAATGGCTTTGATATCGTCCGATTCCTAATAACCAATTTTGTCGGCCCATCCAATCTCCTGGTTGTAGATGTTTCTCCTTCATGTATAAACATATTTCCTGACTCCAGGAGGTTTAGGTCTTCCTCTGCCTCGTCTTCCCTCAGGTTTCCATTCCAAAACAGATTTTGGTAGTCGATCCCCTTCTAGTGATAATAATAATAATAATAATAATAATAATAATAATAATAATAATAATAATAATATTAATAATAATAATAATAATAATAATAATACTTGATTTAAGCTGGTATATTCATGATTTTTAAACCGTTTTCCCCTTCAAATCTATCGAACCCGCGAAATTCGCAACTAAGGGCAAGCATATTCCTATTAACCATACATTTTCCTACATCATTATAATTTTAAAATAATGTATTATCTTTAAATTAACAATAATAGAGAAGACTACATGAGTGAACTACATGTTCTTTATACGAAGCCAGATATACCAGTTAAGTCTCATATACTGCGATGGCAGGTCATGTGACACGTTGGGGAATGAAAGACGTGCACGAAAGCTTCTTGTAGGAAAACTAGAGGGAAAATGCCCAGTTGGTAGACCAAGAATGAGGTGGGATAATAATATTAACCATGATTTGTGGGAAGTAGATGGATAATCTTTCCGTTAAGCGCAGTGAAAATTTTTTCTAAGTCCCAGGCAGACACCACGCGCATGCGCCAACAAACGCGAAGCAGTTTACTCTATGGAATATCGCGATGCAGCCAACATTATACATGCTATTTAACAAACATAAAAGCTAACATAACGCAATTTAAGTACTGTAACCTGTGAAAGACCAACCTAAAAGCTAACCTAACACAATTTAAGCACCCTAACCTGTGAAAGAATGCAACGCCCAAAAATAAATAGTAAGTTTTCAAATTCTGAAGTACATAACCTATATTGGCTGCACTGTTGTTGTATAGAATATTCTTTAAAACCAATATGGCTGCCATATCTTCGTGTTACGTATATAGTTAAATATCATAGAAACATATGTTCAAATAATCGTTAGAAAAAATGTAAAATTTGTTGTAAATGGTGGGAAATAATTTGAAAATAAAACCCTGTTTGTGCATGCGCGTGGTGTCTGCCTCGGACTTAGAAAAAATTCTCACTGCGCTTAATGGAAACATCAGCCGAAGTAGATTATACAGGGAATGATTGGAAAACATTAGCTCAAGATATTGATGTATGTAGCTATGCAAGCTTATGTACGCGCGGCCATGAACCTACGAGTTCGATAATGTCAGTGAGTGAGTTAGTTATCTTTAAATTAAATTTAATCTTCTTGTATCTTGTAAGCCCATGTTTCCCTTAACAGAGATTTAGTGCTCTCCCCCTACAGGGAAGAATTTGAACCATGCTAATTTAGTTTTAATAATGAGTAAAATAAGGGACAAGCTGTAATATAATTGGTTAATATAATATAAATGTAAAGGTTAAGAGTTTAATTGTTGATATTACATATTTTTAAACTGGTGGCACCATGGTCCTGGGTTGAACTCGGCCTCCAACGGAAACGAGTACCCGATATATGTTCTGAGGATTGGGACGGCCTTCACGCCGAGATAACCCAGCTGATATCTCAAGCCGATTTCTAAAAAATGGGAGTTTTAACCACTACCCCACTAAGCACCTAAGGACTTTAGTGGGATCACATTACTGTAATTTATTTATCAAAGTACATTATCCTATTTTTCTGATGTGGAAATAAAGGTATTTGCTAAACGTTGTTACCCACCACTGGTATTTTAATGTCGGTGCTCTTTGAATTTGGAAACAAAAGGGAGATGGGGTAACATGCAAATCTGTGGGCTCTTTATTTGTACAGCTTTTACCTTTGTGGATTTTGTTCGTTTATCCCTACGCGTTGCCTACTTTTGTTTAAAAAAAAAAGATTATATTCCAACTGGAGCGATGGATGCTGTCCACTAATTCCGTAGTAATGCCTTGTCTAACCATTCGGCAATATCATTAATGTTTTATATTTTCATTGTATTCGAACAGAATAGAGAAAGGTCGAACACTAATGGAATACCTTTTAAAAAAATCTGATTCTAATTCTAGAAAAAAATGCTACTTTTCCCCATGTATATATTAACAAGTTTGAGCCTTTGGCATGGGTTTCCTGAAGTAGTCCCCGCCAGGAGAACCGAATGGGGGACTATTTGACCTCCAGAAAATTTTACCCCAGTTGAACCCATGTCTGCATTTCTTGACGGTTGTATTATTACGGTGAAAGATCGTCACTCTTTCGATCAAGGTACTTTTTTTTCGTCCGGCTTATCACCTTCAACCAGTCCGGCGTGGGTAACCCTATCGGCAGCAATGCTACCTTCGGCATAGCTCTCAGGATCAATTACGCACGCAAGCCACTCCACCACGACAAGGTAAAGAAGGTGAATAGAGGAGACTACATAACAATGAACTACATGGTCTTTATAGGAAGCCAGATATAATAACAGTTAAGTGTCGTAGACTGCGATGGGTAGGACATGTTGCACGTATGGGGAATAAAAGACTTGCATGGAAGCTCCTTGTAGGAAAGCCAGAGGGAAAACGCCCAGTTGGTAGACCAAGAATGAGGTGGGAGAATAACATTAAGTATGATTTGAGGGAAGTAGATTATACAGGGAATGATTGGTAAGGATTAGTTTAGGATAGGGATGTATGGAGAGCTTATGTCCGCGCGGCCATGAACCTACGGGTTCGATAATGCCAGTGAGTAAGTAAGTATATATTAACATGATTTTTTCCAACATATTTAAATATTTTACGTTTGAAGGAGATTATTTAACCCTTCAAAATTGTGAAACATTTTTTATGCCGTCCAGTGGGTCGAATCTGAAGTGCCTTTATTTCTTGCGGCTAATTTCAGTAAAACTTGTTTAATCCGGAACGTGAATAATGCGGAAATCTGTCCAATGTGAACAAACTTAGTGGTCCCGGCGAAATAATAGTAATTTTACGTGTATTTATTTTGTATAAAACGGAATCTGTCCAATGCGGAAACGGAAGGATATTTCTACACAATTCATGATTTTTTTACAAAGTGGAAAGACAGAGAAATAAATTAGTTCCCACTTAATTGAATTCCCGTTAGAACAAAAAAAAAACAATAACGAATAATACCTGCCGCCTGGTTAAGTAGAGATTCTACCTGAACCTGAAATTTTATTTAGGCCTCACTGCACATCTGTTATGCGAAATACAGATACCTGATAACCATTTCACTGTAAAAATCTTAAATTAGTTTTAAGTTCTGAGACCAATCTTTCACAGATAGCGTTCTAAATTTACGGAATAAAGATGGCTAAAACGTATGTATCATTGTCATTAAACGAAAAGGCAAAAGTGATTGAAGATAAATCTCCAAATTTCCGGACCGATGCTGTTGTCAAATCCCTAGGTAATAACGATTTCAATGCATCTTCAGGTTGACTAGACAATTTTAGAAGACGACACAATGTAGTGTGGAATGAAATTTGCGGGGAATCAAAGCATGTGGATGAAAGTGTAGTTAGTGAGCGGAAACCGAAACTGCACACTTTAAACTTCAGGATACGCGCCTAAGAGACATTTTTAAAGCTGACGAAACGGGACTGTTTTCGGTACTCTATAATCTAAGATTACTAATAAGTTTTCGTTTTTTTATAATGCGGAATATTTTCTAATGTGGAAAAAATGTTGGTCCCGTGCGATTCCGCTTTAAGCAATTATTGCCGTGCTTTGCTTTGTTAACTGTAATGGTTCAACTGCTAATCCATTCCCATGCGGAGAGAAATTAAATTCGATGACGCAATTTAGTATAGTGGTATTGGATTCACCCGATGGAATTGGGCATTGTAAACTTCACTGTCGACGAGTCAATAGTCGGAAAACCGACAGCGAGGAATGAGCCACGCCGTTCGGCGTTGTGAAACATCATACTATAGTAGGGACAGTTGCTCGTTAAATATGATACCATTAATACTTGTCAAAAATGTTCCGGTTTGTAGCACGCTGATGAGGTTGATGGTCTAGGTGTTGAAGTGGGTGGCAATGGCGTAAGCAATTGCAGTTACCCGATCGTGATGAGTGCATCGATATATGGGAGTTGAGTAGCTCTGTGAAGCTCAGAGATTCTCATGTTGCGGGGAGCCAAAAAATAGTTTTAAGGCAGTTGTTTTGAATAATTTTAATTTTGCGCTTGTGTTCTTTAACAAGCATGTTCCAAGCTTCACAACCGCACAAAAGCGTGCTACGGATCACACCCATGTACACATTTAGCTTGATCCTTTTTTTGGCAATGTGTTTGACCTAAAATATGGATATATCTAATATTGATATGGCCGCAGTTGTCTGATTTATAAAATGTCGAACATGGATTTTGAAGGTAGGTCGTCGATGTAAGAGGAGAGCAAGGTACTTGAATGCTGGCTAAAATTGATTTTAAAGCCTGTTTAATTAAATATGAAGAAAAATTTCACAAAATAAAAATAAATTTATTACAATTATTATCCGAATGTTATAATTAAATCGATTCTAGATTTAAGCCTAACTTACATTTCAGAAATTTAAATTCGTGTCATTATTTATTACGTAAAAATCATTTAAAAAATTCCAGACTTTCGACAATAACCGACCATCCTTAGGCCTACTAATTAATTATTTGAAGAAATTTTTGTAAGTCCTGATGCTACGTTCTTATTTTGATTTTTTTATCACGATATGAAGTGCTTAGGGCAATAACATGATAAGCCACATATTGTTCTTTCTGAGATATAAGGATTTTAATGTTTAAAAAAATATATAAATACTAATTGTGCAGTATTATTGTTAATATATTGTGTGTCTATACGATTTAACTCATCACTGGTGCACTTATAAATTATTTTATGGATATATCATCATCTTGAAGGTATGGGCCTGTTGGTCTGTTCCACTCACCAATTCACAACATGCTACTGGTCGCCCTTCCAACCTCATTTTGGTCTTCCTACATTTCTTCGGCCTTGAGGTTTGTAATGAAGCATTTGTTTTGATAAACGATTATTTGACATTACCTTAAAGTATATGTTGGTGAGGTTTCAGTGTCCTATGGCGCTTGTAAGTCTCCCTAATGACTAGGAGGGCATGTATGCTACATTGTAATTTAACTGCATGCAAACTTTGAAATTGGCTTTTCCACACTTTTATTTTCATTGCATTTCAATACATTCAAATCAAAATAGCATTCACAAATTTAATGATAGAAGCACGAACGTTTAAGTGCATGTCCCACACACTATGGCTAATAATTCTGTGCATGGATTTTGAGACAACGTTGATAGTGGTTGAAATAAAAGATAAAATATGTGTAGTAATTAAAAAATTATTTCATATGCAGAGGCTGTACATATTTTTTTCTTCCTTTAATATAATTATATAGAAAGGTTAATGCATAGCGTTGTTCTAAATACGTCAGTGGTCGTGTAGAAAAAAATTCAAAAATTATACTTAAAATTATGGGACTAATTAAAAATTTTAATATGCAAATTTTTAAATGGATTTTTTTCTTTAACTCAAAAACTTTTAAGCCTAGAATGATGAAACTTCAGTATAATATTACCTATTATAGCACGAATGTGTATACTAAATATCAAGTATGAAGCTTAAAAAATGTAGAAAATAGAAATTTCACCCATCACCCCCGTTAATTGCAAAGGTAGATGATCATTTAGCCAGTAATAGCGGTGACAGGTATTCATTATATCGGGTCCGCCACATGAGCCTATAGATATTCTTCTCAACCTGGAACCGCTACTTATTGTAGCTACCCAAATTATTCAGAATGCTGGGCCCCATACTGGCTGAAATTCCATGAGAAAATTTCTTCTCCTATGGGTACTCAAACCAGCGGAAGTTTCGTAGTCTGCACCTGTTTCCAGGGTTGAGCCCTATGTTTAATTTATTTCTGCGCCATATACTTGATTGTTTCTAGGTAAATGAATTCCACCTCTTATTGAGCAGCCTCATGGACAAGTGGCCAATGTTTCTGACTACAGTTCATGATGTTCCGGGCTCGATTCTCGTTCAGATCATAGGGATCTTTCCTTAATTCCTGTGGTTACCCGTGGTCTGGAATTTAAGTTAAGTTTAGGTTAAAGTCTCTCCTGGCATTTGATTATTATTTATCGCCCATCATTTCATCAGGTCAACGTAAATCCGCCTTCCAGGTTCCCCAACTAAGAAATGAATTACCGATCCGATTCCGATTGAGGGTCTTTCCACTTTTCAGCGGTTGCCCTTTTACCAGCCGGCTGCTGGCCCTTCACATCCACATGTGTCAATCACAGAGGTAGATGATCAACAGCCAGTGTAGGGGTGACATGTGGTTAGCATATCGAGTCCCCCAGCCGTTATAGCTGGTTCCACAACCTGGAGCCGCTACTTATTGTAGCTACCCAATTGCCTCACGATGCTGGGTGGGCACCGGTCCCATACTGGCCGAAATACCATGAGAAAATTTCTTCCCCCCATGGAGACTCGAACCAGCGCAAGTCCCGTAGCTCTGCGCGGGCTCTGCGTAGCTCTCGGCTACGGCGCGGGACAAATTGATTACCAAGTATTAAAAATAACTTTTAGTGTTTGCCTATTATTAGCTATTTTGGTATAAAAGTGCATCAGATTTAGAATCTGGATATGTAGGCCAAATTAATTAAATAAATGTTTTTTTAATAGTGTGTTTTGTCGTACTTACAGCAATGGCGACCATGATTGAAAGTTCAACTTCTTACATTTCTGGGTCGTCAACCTAAATAACTAGACAGCAATAAAATAACCATACTGCAATATTGCATAATACAAACCACGTGTGGGAAGTAAAACCACTGCCCTCTATGTATACTACATACAATGTATATACAAAGATATCCAAAAGGTAGTATTAATATACATTATACGAAACAAATCACTGCATTTTAAATTAACTGAACTTCATTTAAAACAATATAAAACAATAAATACGTACTACCGCCATTTTATCACTGATCGGCCTCCTTTTGTTTCAACAAATAAACATTGCCCTTACTGTTAACTTTAGTCAGTTGTTTATAACGAACGCAAATATTTCCAAAAAGGATGTTATTATTACAATATTTATTATTTTGAAAATACATCGCGCAGAAAATAATGTACAACGCACGTTTGTGAAGTGTTTTACAGAACTTCGGAAATTAAAACCTCGCCATCGCTCGGTTTTTAAACATATTCCTCGCTTCTGTAAAAACCACTTCCCAACCTCGCATCGAAATATACCATTACAGGTATTACCCATTTAAGGAGTAAGCACAGTTGTTGACGGAGGGCACTGCAGTCGTATTTATGCAGGAACAGAACACGTGACACTGCTATCTATGAGTGCAGAGGGGAATGGGACGTGGGACGCTGACAGTGTACACAGCCTTATATGACGTCACGTGTACCAACAAACAGAGCTTCCTGATTCTTCCGCCTGCAGATATACTTTGAATGAGTAATAGTTTTGGAATATTTTCTAATATTTGTTGTTAGCTAGATTTTTTTATTTATGTTTCAGTAGGGGTAGCTTTCTTGACCTTCAATTCCGCCAATGCCAGGGGAGAATGCCACAAATGTCATAAACGACAACCTGGCAGCATTGGACAATATATATATATATATATATATATATACTTACTTACTCACTGGCACTATTGAACCCGTAGATTCATGGCCGCACGGACATAAGCTCTCCATACATCCCTATCCTGAGCTAATGCTTTCCAATCATTCCTTGTATAATCTACTTCCCTCAAATCATAGTTAATGTTATTCTCCCACCTCATTATTGGTCTACCAACTGGGCGTTTTCCCTCTGGCTTTCCATATATATCTCCGCCTCTTACTCAAAATTCAAATAATTTGAAATTTGACCTCGTAACAAACTAACTTGATGTTTGACGCCACGAATGTAGGTGGTGTAACATATCATACACCGAGAAAGAGAACATTCTAGTAACCTGCAGACCCTCGTGACATTGTGTCGTGATTGCAGAGTGTGACGAGAAGCACTGGCGCACGATTCCTCCTCAGTTTAACGTCCACACCTAACAACGTAGCGACTGCCATTATACATTCAATCAGAAGAGCATGTACTGCCCTTCACTAGGATCGTTGACTTGAATATCTTCCTGTACAGTACTTCACATGTGTTCTACACCTTCTGTTTTATTAAAACAATCAGATTAGTTAATTTATATTTAGGCAACTAGGCCTAAATACAAAAGAAAAGCTTTAATAACGTGAAGGTAAAGTCGGCCTCGTTGACTAGTGGTTATGCTCCTTGCTTCTGGTTCCGAGGGTCGCGGGTTCAAACCCAGACGCGGTCGATGGATTTTTTAGGATGGAAAATCCAAGGAGCAAGTCCTCCGGGAGGGACTTTAAGCCGTGGGTCCCGAGTCTGAAGATTTTCAGAGCTGGAATGAAAGGCGGGACGAAATTAGTACTGTCTTATTTTAATAAAATTGAATTAAATTATTAAGTAAAAAAGCTTAAATAATTTTATGGGACGAGAAGACCCTATAGAGTTTAATAATTTTATTAACTAAACTGGTTGGATTATTATCTTAATTTTTTTAATTGTTTTGCCTAAAAATATTCTGGTTCAGTTTAGTGAAAGGTTATATACTCTTGTTAAAGGTTCAAAAACGGAGAATAAATTTGTTATCATTTTCAGGCTATTATTCTAGAACTTAATACTTTTTTTTCGGATTCTTAAACCTGAACAAAGAGGCCTTTAAGCAAAATTTACCGACTGGTCTCAAACATCCTAGTAATACTTTAGTTGCCTGCTAGATGTCCCATTGAGTCGGTATGTTGACCGCATGCCACTCATGCCATCTTTGGACAAATAAGGTAACTAAAAATGAACTTTATCTGCAAACTCCTGATAAAGGAGAGGCAATAGCTCAACAATGGGCTATGCTATTAAACAATAATTTAAAGTTAGAAACACCTTTTTTATTCCATCGACGCACCTCTAGCCCTGTAAATACGTTTAAATGACACACGCCATTCGGAGCTTACAGTGGCATGACCTGTCAACAGAGAGATTTAACTATGGATCACACACATACTTCTTTGATCACACAAGGACGTGGAGGGCCTCCCCGAATGAGTGATCAGCTCAATATCAAGACATCCTCAACATTAAGACCGAACACACCATTCACACATACAAACATTCATACTCTTCTTCTTCTTCTTCTTTTTCCTTCCAAGTATTAGGCCAAGGCCTGTTACGATCCTATAGAAAATTTTCCCTCCAGCGTTTCATAGGACGGCCCAGTGATCTTCGTCCTCTTGGTATATAATTATAAACAGCTTTGGGGATCCGATTTGAACTCATTCTTTCAAGATGGTGTTTCCAATTTAGTTGGTACTGTTTAATATATTCCAAAATTGGCGTAGTCTTCAATTCTTTTAAGATATCGGTGTTCCTTTTCCGATCCCATCTGGTGTAACCCGCTGTTCTGCGCATGAATCTCATTTCACAAGCCGTTATTCTGCTTTCATGTTGTTTTTTAGTGTCCATGCTTCACTACCATAGGTCAACACTGGTCTAGCCAAAGTGTTATATAAACGTAATCTGGTGTTTTTTTGTACAAGGGATGGTTTCATAACTTGATTAATAATTCCTAAACTTTTATCATAACTAGTAACTTTTTCAGGGATATCCTTTTCATCCCAGATAGAGAGATAATATCCAAGATAAAATTTTATTCTGGAGACAGATTTTACTTTGTATGGGGTCCTTCCCATGAAATGCCATAATTTTAGTTTTGTTAATTGATATTTCCATATTAAATTTGGCACCTATTTTTTGTAAATTATAAATTGATCGTTGCAAATCATTTTCGGAAAGTGCCAGGAGAGCTAAATTGTCTGCAAAAAGAATAGCATCGAGTTTGAGGTTCCTATTGATGGGTATATATCCTCGTTGTGTTTTCCTCCATTCATTTATTAATTTATTCATGTATATAATGAAAAGCACCGGTGAAAGTTCACATCCCTGTCTTACTCCAGTGTTGATCTTTTCCCAAGAAGATAATTTGCCATCTTGTTTAACAGAGATTTCATTATCTTTATAGATGTTGAACATTCATACTAAACCTGGGAATATGATATTGATGATTATGTTGGCCAGATGATGTTCACCACCCGTTAGGGCTTTAAACTTTCTTGACATTTGTCCTATAAAAATAAATAAATATACTCAACTCGTGTCCAACTTAGGGTCGGGTGGAAGGATGAGATGAGATGAAGTCCCTTATATTTATAGAGGTCTGTAAATGACAAGGGTGCCGGCCGACCAATCCTGGCGCACAGTCACAGGGGCGGATGAATGAAATGAAACGAAATGGGTGAGATAAGTGTGGAGAAATGGTGGAATCAAATTTATGGCAGGGGGAAAACGGGATAAAAACCGAGAAAAACCTGCCCAAGCTCCGTTTCGTCCACAACGTAACCCAAATTGAGTGACCGAGACTCTATCTCGAGACCCCCAGCGGTGAGAAGCGAGCATCTAACGCTTGCGTCACAGAGACGCCTATATTTGTCTTATTATAATCCAGCCATCCATAGTAATTCTGCCCTAGGGCAGGTCTTTCACTGCAATCATACCATTTTTTTGCTATGCTTGCAGCTTTACTGGGAATTGTAGGTGTGGTAGCTTCCCGTTGCTTTCCACACCGCTGAAGGATGATGATGATAATGATAAAGATGAGGGCCATATGATTTCGGGGACCGTTTAGGCCTTAAAGTTTTCCTGACATTTGTCTTACAGGTGAGGAAAAACCCCGATAAAAACCTCACCCAGATAAACTGCCACGACCGGGGATCGAACCCGGGCCCACTGCTTGACAAGGCAGCACGCTACCTCCAGACCACAGCGGTGGACTCTTATTATAATAATAATAATTGCTATTATTATTATTATTATTATTATTATCGTTATTGTTTTTATTTAATTATATAACAGGAACATTAAAAAGAACTTTGAAAAATAAAGGCAGGAAAGACTCTATAATAAAATTATACAAGACAATCGCAGTGCCTATTATTACTTATGGATCCGAAACATGGACAGTGACAACACAACAATCTGCCAGAATACAAGCTGCTGAAATGAAGTTCCTCAGACCAATAGCAGGATATCAAAGAACGGACAAAAAACAGAACACAGAAACAAGACAACAACTAAAAGTAGAGGAATTAATCACAACAATAGTGAAATATAGGACAAACTGGAAAGAACACTTGGCAGGGATGACTGAGAATAGAATACCAAAAGCAGCATACAACTATTCACCACGAGGAAGAAGAAGTCTAGGAATACCAAAGAAAAGATGGAAACAGCAGCAATTTGGAGCCGGAACAGGCTAGTAAATAAGCCTAAACCGTGACGAAGAAGAAGATTGTTTTTATTATACATAATTTGGTTTTCTCATAATTAATGCCGGCGTTTAATGGAATGTTATGTAACTGGTGCATGTTTGAAAGTATGATTCACTGCGATTTTGTTCCAAACGGGTGTGAAGTCGATGTTTTTCTTCTTTCATAACAACTGGAACGACGTCATGTATTGAGGGTCGACCATGACGAACTTCGTGAATTGGTGAATTTGAAGAAATCGAATTGCTACCACACTCAGCATATAGCCCTGATCTTGCATGTTCATATTACCATCTGTTTCGATCCATGGCCCATTTCTTGCGTAAAATTTCTAAAACATTGAAGCTGTAGAATTGGGTATCAATAGGCCTAGACCTAATAAAGCAAGAATGTTTATTTTAATTTCATTATTTTAAATTTTTATATTAGTTTTTTTAAGATTATTTCCTTAAAATACAAAAATGCCTTATTATAATAGTAGTGTAGAACAATAAAATTACAAATATTTAGGGATTTTATAGAATTTTAAATATCCTTGCATTCAAGTTTTCTCTTCAGATTAAATCTTAGACTACTCAAGTTGTGTTGAAACAACGCCGTCAGATAATTTTGTTTTAAACAGTTTCTAATGCTCTTGGCTCAGAAGCACCGCGATAAGCACTTTGTGTTGCGTTCCGTACACCACTATAATTACACACGGATCATTTCATAAAATAACCGTTTGCTCCTAACATTATACGGGACAAAATAATATTTCCCGGTTTATAGTTTTCACAACAGTGATGAGGCGACCTATGCAGTACATTGTGAAAGAAATATTAAGGGAGTGATGGGTGAAATTTCTATTTTCTACAGTTTTTAAGCTACATACTTGAATTTTTAGTACACACATTCACGCCATAATAGGTAATATTATATTAAAGTTTCATCCTTCTAAGCTTAAAGAGTTTTGAGTTATTGAAGAAAATCCATTTAAAAATTTGCATATTTACATTTTTAATAAGTCCCATAGTTTTTTAGTAAACTTTTTTATTTTTTTTTCTACACGACCCCTGACGTATTTAGAACACTATGCATTAACTTTTCTGTATCATTATGATAAAGGAAGAAAAATATATATTCATCCTCTGCATATAAAAATGTTTTTTTTTAATTACTACACATATTTTATTTTTATTTAAAAACTATCGACTTTGTTTCAAAATCTATGCATAGAATTATTAGCCATAGTGTGTGGGACATGCAGTGAAAATTTCGTGCTTCTATCATTAAATTTGTCAATGCTATTTTGATTTGAATGTATTGAAATGCAATGTAAATAAAAGTGCGGAAAAGCCAATTTGAAAGTTTGCATACAGTTAAATTAGAATGCAGCATACATGCCCTCCTACGGTCATTAGAGAGACAAGTGCCATAGGACAATAAAATTTCGCCAAATTATACTTTAAGGTACGTAGTATTTTTTAATACAAAAAACAAAAAATGCTTAATTTGACCGAAAATGTCATAAATTTCACCCATGACCCTCCTTAATATGTTTTCTTGATAGTGTCAGCTGTGACGGCAATCGTACGGCGGCATAGCCTATGCCATAATATAATATTTGTATCTTGTACTTAAGTATTTTTTAGTTAGCATGTGCCTAATAATGTATATATAGTAAGTTTCACTCGACCTGTGGCCGATAGCGGGAAAAGTAACTGCAAGCATTGAGTCATCAACTCGCGCTCCCACACAGTGTCCACGCTAGTGGCCGCTAGTGGAGCTCACTGTAGAATGGAAATGTGAAATATACATTTTAGGGTAGAGGGAGGTTCTCCGTAAGTAACTTTTCCTTGAAACCTAGAAAAAGTACTTTTAACTATTCAACATACTTATTTCTTTACCTGTGTGCCAAACTTTGAAGGTAAATATACCCATGACTATAATAATAATAATAATAATAATAATAATAATAATAATAATAATAATAATAAAATTGTTATGGAATGGATCCCAATGGAAAGGAGGAAGAGAGGAAGACCGAATAAAACTTGGATAGAAGGGGTACAAGTAGCTATGAATATCGGAGGAATGGAGGAAGATCGATGGATGGACAGAGAGGAATGGCGTTTGGTTTCCGGAAGACGGCGGCAGCTGCGATGATACCGGATGATGATGATGATGATGAATAACAGTGCTTTATTTATTCTGGCAGAGTTAAGGCCATAGGCCTGCTCTTCCACTCAACCAGCACAAATACAAATAAATATTTGACAAATATAGATATACACTATACTAATTATAAACAGTTAAAGATACATTAAATGTAGCAATGTAAATTTCATGTACAAACAACATTTTATACGATAATAACAATAATAATACTTACGATAATAACAAATCGATAGTGCCAGTGAGTAAGTAATAACAATAATAATAATAATATAATAATAATTATAATAATATTATAATAATATAAATATGATAAATTATACGAGAAACACCAATTAATATATATATAGATATACCTTACACTGGGTAATAATGAAGTCGAGGTTAGAGCAAATATAAATTTATATTTGAAGTTATATATTATACGACACTGCGGAAAGTTTACCTCCAGTCATAGCAGCACTGTTGCTGTGTCGCACTGACGTAGATATTAAACATGTATAGTCAGGAACAAATAGCAAATGAAACATATACCCAACTAATTTAGGATAATAGCTGCAGTCTCCTCGACGCCACAAACTGTCGTGAAGCGAGTGTACGTGGGATGACACGGCATTAGATCACAAATCATCCACAAACGAAGCTGGTCAACTTCCCGCTGATTCGGATTTTAAACTGTTTCTTTTATTGTTTCTCTGGGTGATTAAAATCATACCCCTACGATAATATTTTAAAGAGGAAAATGTACGCCTATTTTAATAGCTTTTAGAAAAACATCCTTAAAAGCAATAAAAAATAGCATGTCGCTGTAAAAAAAGTATAAAGTGTTTTCACCTGAACAAATTCGATAAATTCTTTCTGCATCGGATAAATTCATAACATTCTCTATTTGCTTTTAAAAACTTCAAATTTCTGATACAATCATTCATCACAGCTATTGTGGGTGTAGGTCATCTCATTATTATCTAATTGCATTCTAACTCAACGAAGAATCGATGATAATTCACTGTCCGAATGCGTAAGCAGTAGACCGTGTTGATAAAACAACATCAAATGTGGATCACAACAAACATATTGATCACAATTACATATGCACAATGTAACATAAGGTTTATGTGGATATTAGATTTACTAACAATGAAGTTTTACTCCCCCCCCCCCCATACACGTCAAGCAAAGTGTTTTATAGACAGAGTAAGAGAAGAGTTTGGGAAGACATTCCGATTATAACTTCTTATGACTACTGCTGCAGACAGAGAAAACATCATTGTTGTAAAATATGCAGCAGACTTTTGGTAGGCACGAGGGTCTCTTCAGGGCGTGTTTTAGATTAAACTTGTTTCTGGGTTCTACCGGTGTGAAGGACAAGGAATTCGATAATCAGTAACAATGAGTTGTGTAGTTAATTAAAAAGGATTTATTGAAAAATCATCTCCATTTGAATGCGGATTTGATAAGATAATATTGTATATACATATATTTATCTAATATATTAAGTATATTTGACTTCCAATCAAAAAGTTTGTATTTACAAGATAAGTAATTTTCATAATAACAATTATAACCTTATTCATTATTATTTTATCGACTTGTTAACCTCTTATGAACAACACAATACACAACAAATTAATAATATCTTGTTGAGTACTTGAGCAAATCTAGATTTTCCTACTATATTTTACGTACGATACATTGATTGATTCACAGTTTTAGGTAATAATATGGGAGCAACAGGCTCCTCTGAATACTCGTAATATGATAAACTAGCCCACTCTGTTTTAAGGGGGCTACTGGCCCCACTCTGTGATCGTATGAGAGCAACTGGCTCCTCTCTGTATGTACTCGTATGGGTGCTACTGGCCCCACTCTGTGATCGTATGAGAGCAACTGGCTCCTCTCTGTATGTACTCGTATAGGAGCTACTGGCCCCACTCTGTGATCGTATGAGAGCAACTGGCTCCTCTCTGTATGTACTCGTATGGGTGCTACTGGCCCCACTCTGTGATCGTATGAGAGCAACTGGCTCCTCTCTGTATGTACCGGTATAGGATCTACTGGCCACACTGTGTTAACAATAACATTTCTTGGCCTTTTATATTCATTTTCCAAGGAAGTTTTAAAATTGGCTAAAGTATTCCCTTTTAACAAAATGTATTGTTTTGCAAATCTGAACATATTCAACACGTCAATAAAATTTACACTTTTATAATAAACATTAGTTCCGCTTCGCTAGGTGCATGTACCTGCCAATCCTTGAGTTACCGTTAACCACTGTATAACAACAACTTATTGCGTGGTCCCAAATACATTTTAATTCTAGGACGTATTTTTGTATTGTATTGTATTGTATTGCAAGCCTATGTTTCCCCTTTACCGAGATTTAGGCGCTCTTCCCCTACAGGGAAGAATTTGAACCATACTAATTTAGTTACACTTGTTTTCAAATAGATGCCATTTTGAGTGGTCCGTGGTCAGCGTTCCGCCTCATACTGACATATAGGAAACCAAGGTAGTACTAGGACGGGAAAATTCGATAAATTTTGCTCAGAGGCCTTTTCATTCAGGATTAAGGATTTTTTACGAGCCTGAACATCTTCAGACTCGGATTTTTCCGTCCTAAAAAATCCATCGACCCCGGCCGGGTTTGAACGCGCGACCTTCGGGACCAGAGGCAAGGACCACTAGTCCACCGCGGCCGACTCTGCCACAAATAACGTGCCTGAAGTCGATTCCCATTCGGATTGAATTTATTGATTTGATAATAACAAGTTCTCTATGGAGAACTTTAATTAAGGAACATTTGTGAAAGTGTATTACAAAGTGATAGTAGTCTATAAGTCCATAGTAATGTATGTAATTTTAAAACTCGTGCTAATTATTAGGATTGGTTGGAGAAAACCCTCAATGATGAGGGAAATTCTCAAAATGAATGAATAATAGCAAGTAACACAGCCCCATACTTACTTACTTACTCACTGGCACTATCGAACCCGTAGGTTCATGGCCGCGCAGACATAAGCTCTCCATACATCCCTATCCTGAGCTAATGCTTTCCAATCATTCCCTGTATAATCTACTTCCCTCAAATCATAGTTAATGTTGTTCTCCCACCTCATTCTTGGTCTACCAACTGGGCGTTTTCCTTCTGGCTTTCCTACAAGAAGTTTCCATGCACGTCTTTCATTCCCCATACGCGCAACATGTCCTGCCCATCGCAGTCTACGAGACTTAACTGTTCTTATTATATCTGGCTTCCTATAAAGACTATGTAGTTCATTGTTATGAAGTCTTCTCCATTCACCTGTCTGTTCATCTCTCTTTGGTCCAAAAATTTTCCTAAGAACTTTATTCTCAAATACTCGTAATCTCCTTTCCTCCCTTAAAGTAAGAGTCCATGTTTCGCACCCATATAATATAACTGGTAGAATAATAGTTTTATATATTTTCAGTTTAACGTTTTTTGAAAGGAGTTGGGACATCAAAAGTATCTGCAATGCATAATAGCATGCATTTCCAGAATTGAGCCTATATTTAATTTCTTTGTGCATCTCATTCCTATTTGTGATTACTGTTCCTAGGTATTTGAATTCAGCCACTTCCTCAAAATTTTCCTCATTTGTCATTCATTAGCTGTCCATTTCATACTTCACAGGATCATTTCTGTAGTATGTATTCTCACTCTTCACACAGCCCCATACAGCTAGCAATAATAAACTAGCCTTCTGTGAGTGAAAACTGCTGTAGAATCGGCACACTGGACATCGGGGAGGCCCATTGTTAGTGTTACGTACAAGACGAGAAGAATTTTGCAAATTTATAGGTTAATAATGTAGTCTTGGATTGAACTAATGGAGAAATTAAATACCAACAGAAGTCGGGAATTCATGTTAGATTTCAATTCAATGCTATTTTTTTTTTGTCCATCAATACAGATTAAAGTTCATAAAAAGTTAATCTTGCAAGTATGGATTCAAATACCTAGGAACAATAATCACAAATAGGCATGCGATGCACAAAGAAATTAAACATAGTTTCAATTCTGGAAATGCGTGCTATTATGCATTACAGAGACTATTGACGTCCCACTCGTTTCAAAAAAACGTTAAACTGAAAATATATAAAACTATTATTCTACCAGTATATGGATGTGAAACATGGACTCTTATTTTAAGGGATGAAATGAGATTATGAGTATTTGAGAATAAAGTTCTTAGGAAAATTTTTGGGCCAAAGAGAGATTAACAGACAGGTGAATGGAGAAGACGATTTAACAGTGAACTACATGGTCTTTATAAGATGCCAGATATAATGAGAAAGTTAAGTCCCGTAGACTGCGATGGGCAGGACATGTGGCACGAATGGGGAATGAAAGACGTGCATGGAAGCTTCTTGTAGGAAAACCATAGGGAAAACGCCCAGTTGGTAGTCCAAGAATGAGATGGGAGAATAACATTAACTATTATTTGAGGGAAGTAGATTATACAGTGAATGATTAGAAAGCATTAGCTCAGGATAGGGATGTACGGAGAGCTTATGTCCGCACGGCCATGAACCTACGGGTTCGATAATGCCAGTGAGTAAGTAAGTAAGCCATGGATATTAAGATGGACGGGCCACGTAGCTCGAATGGTCGACTGTAAAAGTACTTTCAAAATTTTGTTGGGAAACTTTTGAGGAGAAGACTATCAGGAAGACCAAGGCTTAGATTGATGGATAATATTTGCATGAATATTGGTGATATGAACTACATATAAGGATAGGGATAAGTGAAAAGCCTTAGTGAATGCGACATTGAACCTATGGGTTCCATAAACAGTAAGTTACTAGACGACCAGTTCCACAAACCGTAAGTTACTTAACTTTTAGTTCCAGTTAAAATATATACGGTTTATTTTGTCACAGTGACTCTAACAAATATTATTCGTATTTGAATTTTCAATTGCTTCATTTAGTGGAAGAGTTATTCACTGTGTTTTCTGGAAGAAAGGGCACTTTGATCAAAATGCCTTTATTCCACCTACCGCCTCAATTAAGAATTCTAACCTTTACAGCATTATCGTCAGAAGCACAAAGCTGTGGTTTACAGTTTTAATATAGCAAGTTCCTTTCCCGTTCTAATGAACTGACATAATTTCAACTAGATGCTGAAGTTTCTGGAACAGTTTTTGAAGCCATAGTAACTTAAACATTTGCCAAGTCTCTAAGGAAGCATGCATTTTAAAATTATATAAAAAATAACTTTTAGAAGCAGCTGGTGTTTGACTTTCTAGTAAAGTTTTACTCTAAAAAACAGAGGTTGGGAACAATGAAGTAAGAACAAAAAAGAAGTTAGGACCTTGGTTCATGAAAGGGAGAAAGGAAAAAGTGATTTCACTTGATGAAAATGTAAATGTACAGAAACTCTTTTATAGCGTTTTGCATTACTTTTAAGGAAGTGGTGCATTTATTCCAAGAAAGTGGTTGGCATTGCCTTGAGCGCTTGAGGTTTTAATTTACCCTCTCATTACTGAATTCTGCAATTTGGTAAATACCATTGATTATTTGTATAATATATACATTTTTCTGGACTTTAAAATTATGTATGTATATCTGAGAAGAAAACATTCAAACTTAATATACAGGGTGAGCACTATTCACACCTCCCACATTTTAATTAATCATAACTAACAAGGTATGCGGAATTATGAAATAAGGCCGGTATTAAACGAAACAGAAACTCGAATAATTTACATTCCCACACACTAAAACACCTCTATATGTGCACAATTAGTAGCACGAACAATATCAAGTCTGTATTCAATTTCATGCCACGTTCTGTCCAACATGTCCATTGGTACTGTTACAATTGTGTCAAGGATACGGATTAGTAAATCATGAAGATCTGGTACTGGAGTCGCAAACACACGGTCTTTTACATACCCCCAGAGGAAGAAGTCCAGTGGAGTGATGTCTGGCAAAAGTGGTTTTATGTCATTATTGTCCAACATGCGACAGATGAATTAACTGCAACAATGAAAACAAAACTTCTTTGAGATTCTCTTTCTTTTAATACCAACCTCATTTCATAATTCCACATACTTTGAGAGTTATGATTAATTAAAATGTGGGAGGTTTGAATGGGACACGTTGTACTAGGGCATTCGATAAGTAATGGCAGCATTGCTATAACATCACACAAAATTATTAAGTTTACTGTAGATATTACGAACTTCATTTATAGTCTATTGCCAAGTCAACTATACGTTGCCAAATCCTCGGAATATGACGCACTTCGTCTGCAGCACCATTTCAGCATATCTCTTTCACTGAATGATCTAGAGCTTTCTGGATATCAACTCTTGATTGAAAACGGATGTCTCGTAGAGGCTCTTTGCTCTTTAAGAATAAGTTACAGACACAAGGGCCTACTTCCCAATTCCACGTTCTTAACAAATTCTACTGAACATTTTTAGGGCGGTATTACTTACTACATGTGTGAAACAAGTGACTGTATTCACAAACATTTCTATTTCGATTCTTTCACAATTTTGTTATAGGGCGGGTAAAAGTAGCACCACGGTTCCACCAAAAAAACTGTATCGGCAGAGTAATACTTTATGCAAGTTTGTTTACAGTACAACTGGAACTTAGCTCGGAATTAATATAAACGTCCCCTCAGTTCTAAGATATATTAATTAAAAATTATGAAACAATTAAAAAACTTGATTTAATTTGTTTTTAATATTAAAAATTAGTAAATTATTGTTGCATTTGTTGATCTCACTTTCTACTAAAAGAGCATTGAGAAAAACACAATGCAAAAAATAAAATTCTCCAACAATCAAACACTGGAGAAAACAGAAGATAGAAATAAGTTAACATTGTTGTTTCTATTCACTTTTTTCCTAGCTCTTTGAAGAAAATTTTGCTTAAACACGTAGAATGCGCAAATTGACAAAATCTCTCCTGTTTGTACGCACTTCAGTATGAATAGATATGTAAAAACAAAACAAGAAAAGAAAATGTTATTTTGTAGAGTACAATTAGATACAGGATTTGCATGGAAATGTGGTTGCTTCCAAGTTTTCATTTTGCCTTTGTGCTGCGTTACTAAATGTGGATTATTTGCACTGCACGCTCCGGGAGTTCATTGTATAAATTAAAGATAGAGAATACATTAAAATTATAATAACAAAGAATACGAGAGAAAGCAACTTTTTGTTTATTATCAACAATTAAATATTAAAAAAATAGAGTTAATTGTTTAAGAAGGAATATAATATTAAATTATTTGTATTATAGGCCTATATCTACTTTTTATATAGGTCTACTTTTAAAATTCATTACTAAACACATTATTGAGATCACTAAGTAAAAATATAGTATAAAATACCTGTGGTCTCAGTCATTCTCAACTTTATAGTGTTTTAAAATATCTAGAAGGCCATTCGGAACATATGTTTCATCTTCTGTTTGTGTATTTGGTGCTATATATATAGGCCTATGTATATCCATCCATAGTAACTCTGCCCGAAGGCAGGTCTTTCACTACAATCATAGCATTTTCAAGCTATGGTTTGCAGCTTTACTAGGGAATTATAGGTGTGGTAGCTTCCCGTTGCTTTTCACACCGGTGAAGGTTGGTGATGATAATGATAACGATGATGATGATGATGATGATGGCCGGAAGATTTTCGGGGACCGTTGGGCCCTAAGCTTCCTGACATTTGTCTTACAGGTGAGGAAAAATCCCGAAAAGAAAACCTCACCCATGAGCCCTACCCGACCGGGATTCGAACCCGGGCCCGCTGCGTAGCACGCTACCTTGATACCACAGCGGTGGATACATATGTATATATACATACACACAGGGTGTTAAAAGAACACCAACAACGGAGGTGAAGTGGTATATTAAGATTTGTTCGTAATTTTTTAGAGATGGACTTTTGACGTCGCCCGTAAAATTCAAAATCCAGCCCAACAATTCGTCAAAATATATATAAAATGCTCTAACTAAAAGTACCCCTCAGGGGTCCTCATCTAGGGGATATGTGGATGGCGACCACAAGGTGCCCAAGCTGTGCAAAAGATTTCTTCCACTTACTTGTGTTTTGCACTCTTTTAACTTTACTATCTAACCTCTCTTGGTTAACTCCTGTTTTTTTTACGCCGACGCTATTAGGGCATCCGAGGGCTAGGGAGTCTTTCCTTTCTTCCATTTCTTCTTTCCTTTATTTTCTTTTCTTCTCCAGAAAAGCCTGACCAGAGGCAGCCCCATCACTGGTCTTGCCTTCCTTTGGCCAGCAACCAATCGAAGGGACTATTATTATGCTTTCAAGTCTTATACGAGAATTTCCCTCAAACGCTGGAGGGAAAACTTTCTATAGGATCGTAACAGGCCTTGGCCTAATACTTGGAAGGAAGAAGAAGAAGACTAAAAGTAAGATAAACAAAAGGCAACAATTAGTTATTATATTTTAGTAACATTTTCAATTGTTTTTATTAAAATGTAGTAAATAAAAATGTTGTATTGATCTTACTTTTAATTTTATGTTTGGTCCAAATAGAGACGAAAATACTAAGTGAACGGAGAAGATTAAGTGGGTTACTTATCTTTTATGTAAACCGGATCTAATAAGAACAGTTTAGTTTCGCAGACTTATGTCACGGATAGGGAATGAAAGAGAGGTATCGAAACTTCTTTAGGAAACCGGAGGGAAAACGCTCAATAATGACAGGAATCATGTGGGAAAATATATTAACCATGATTTGAGAGAGATGATTGAAAAATATTAGATCAGGATATGGATGTATGGAGATCTTATATCCGTGCGGCCATGAACCTCCATTTCGATAGTACCAGTGATTTAGTTAATAGTAATGATAATTTTATTATTTATTTATCATGTTCCTCAATGTTTTACATTATCTTCTGTGTCAAATTAATTTACTGTCATTCTCCTCTCATATCTCTGTCCATAATAATAATAATAATAATAATAATAATAATAATAATAATAATAATAATAATAATAATAATAATAATAATAATAATAATAATAATAATGATGATTATGATTATGATTATGATGATGATGATGATGATGATGATGATGGTGATGATGGTGATGATGGTGGTGATGGTGGTGATGGTGGTGATGGTGGTGATGGTGGTGATGATGAAGATGATGATGATGATGATGATAATGATAATGATAATAATAATGATAATGATAATAATGATAATGATAATGATAATAATGATAATAATAATAATAATGTTCTCCGCATGTGGTCTCGAGGTAGCGTGCTCCCTTGTCACGCAGCGGGTACGGGTTCGATCCCCGGTCGGGACAAGTTTCCTGGGTGATGGTTTTTTTCGGGGTTTTTCCTCACCTGTAAGACAAATGTCAGGAAACGTTAAGGCCCAAACGGTCCCCGAACATAATCTGTCCATCATTATCATATTCATTAAGTTTAGGATTAAGGCCACCAGCTCATCATCATCTATCATATATATCATCGGGGCAGCGTAACTCCCATTTCAAGGCGCCCCAACCTCAGAAGTGCGTTACAATAACGCCTTGCCAGGAGAGTATACCAGAATGTCCAAATGACAACGATGTGGCATTGAAAGAAAAAAGGAGAAAAAATAATTCTTCTTCTACTTTGGCTTTCCCCTACTTATAGGTTTGCCATCTTCAGTTTCCATTTATTTCTATCATTCCAATCTCCTTCTTCCAAATTCTTATCATCCTTTACTGTTCTGACATAAGTTTTCCATTTCCATCTTGGTCCGCCACGTTTATTTCTTGCAGGGGGTGACCATTGGTATATATATTTTTTGGCCATTTTTCATTCTCCATTCTTTAAGAGTTTGCAGATGTGGTGACATTTATTTCTTTGCAAAGGAATAATAACTAATATTAATAGTAGAACTATATAACAATGAAAATGATTTAGTTCGATATATTATCTTGTCCCTATAAAGGGAGATTATAATTAAAATTTAAAAAAAATATGAGCTAGTGTTCAACAATTCTACTTGAACGAAGAAAAAATTGTAGATTGAAATGACAGGCCGTCACACTGGGCACCATCCTCATATTCAATCTCTGCTACTCCCCCTTTTTTTTAATCCGGTGGGAAATTAGCGTTAAATTTTAATAACACCACGATACGTTGGTTAATCTGTACGTACTTTAATTGGTCTACACTCTGGAATCTGTTCCCATGCTCACCCCCTTAAAAAGCTCTGGTATTGAATAGATTTTTTGAATAGATTTGAATAGATTTATTTAGCCTGGTGGAGTTAAGGCCATGTGGCCTTCTCTTCCACTCACCAGAACAAGCATATGTTACATATGAATACAAAAAAAAATACAATAATAGTCATATAAAACAGGACAAACATATGTTACACATGAATACAAAAAAATTACAATAGTAGTCATAATAGACAGGACAAATATGTTACATATGAATACAAAAAAAAGTTACAATAATAGTCATTGAACAATTAATTATCTGTCATATTGAATAATAATGAAATTAATGTCTAATAATAGAATGAAACTAAATACAATTAAAATTAAATTAATGATACAATGAATAAAAAAAGGAATAACAGCTCGAATCTACTATGCATAAAAAGAAGAGAAAAAAATACACTACAATGAATTAATCTACGCTTTTTATACAAGGCATTAGGTAAATATATTAACAAATCCTAAGTCTATTTTATTAAATAATGCAAAAACGCATTATTAATTCTTAAAAAGTAGTATTAGTGAGTTGTTTCTGTTAGTGATTTTATTTTCAATTTATTTCTGAAAGATGGTAAAGTTTGGCAGTCTCTGACATAGGGTGGAAGTGAATTCCATGTTCTAGCAAGAGAAACTGTAAAAGATTTCGAATAATAGGTAGTATGATGAGGAGGGATATAGAGGACACTGTGCTCAAGGGATCGGGTATCTAAGTTATGTGTATCAGAGAGTTTAGTGAAGCGGTGTGATAAATAATAAGGTAAAGAGTGTGTAATATGTTATAGAGTAGGCATAGGGAATGGATGGTTCTACGATCTTGAAGACGAAGCCATGACAATTGTTCCAGGGATGGTGTAACGTGATCAAATCTACGTATACCACAAATAAAACGTATGCAAGAATTGTGAACACGTTGAAGTCTTTGGGTAAGAACAGTATTTAGGTCAGTAAAAAGAGTATCACAATAATCAAAATGGGCATTGCGAGTGTTTCTACTAGCATTTTTCTTAGAGAAAACGGTAAACAATTTCTTATACGATTTAATGAGTGTATTATTGAGAAGATAGTTTTGCAAGTGTTATTTATTTGTTTATTCCAAATTAAATGTTTATCCATAAACACTCCTAGATTTTTTACTGTCTCACTATAAGGGATCTGAACCCCATTAAGTGACACATGTAATACTGCATTTGTGTTAATTGAGGATAATAGTCTCTGATGGCCCATAATGATTGCTTGTGTCTTTCTAGGATTTAATTCAAGTCCATATTTCTCTGTCCACGCCGTTAGCGAGTCAAGGTCCTCATTAATTTTGGTTACCGCATCATTTAAAGAATATTTGTCTGAGTGAAGGTAGATCTGCATGTCGTCCGCAAATAAATGATGTTTGCAATGTTTTAGGGAGTCAGATATGTCGTTTATATAGATTGTAAAAAGCAATGGGCCGAGCACCGAGCCCTGTGGAACTCCAGCTTTACGGTAGGTCCAAGAAGAGCGTAATGTAGAATTTCCTACAACATATTGCTGGCGCTCACGAAGGTAGGAGTTGAACCATTGCGTGACACTGTCAGAAAGTGAGAGGTTTTTAGTTTAAGCAACAATAAGTCCAAGTCTACCGTGTCAAATGCTTTACTAAAGTCAAGTAGTGTAAGAATAGTAAGTTTTCGATTATCAGATGCTTCGCGTATGTCTTCACATATATTTAGTAGAGCAGTATTTGTATTGTGTCCTGTCCTAAAGCCTGATTGGTATTGATCTAAAAGGTCGTGTTCAGTTAGGTAGTCAGTCAGTTGTTTGTGGACTAATCGTTCCAAAGCTTTTGAAAGGGTAGGTAATATACTAATGGGTCGAAATCGTTAGGAGTTAAGGGAGTTTTTACTTTCGGGAGTGGGCGTACAATTGCTTGCTTCCATAATGTGGGATATATAGAGGTTTGTAGTGAAGAGTTGAAAACATGAGTTATGGTAGGTAGTATAACGTCGATTATTTTGTTAAGTAGAGTGATATTTATACGGTCAGTACCTTCTGCTTTTGTTTTTATTCGTTTGAGAGCTTTCTTTATGTCATTTTCTGTAAGATATGAAAAATGGAAATGTTCTCTGTCTGGTGGATTTGTCAATAGTAGTTCACTTATTGTATGTGTTTTGTCTTTAGGAGTAAAGAATGTGCTTGTAAAATGGTTATTAAGTGTGTTCAGAGAAACAGGTAGTTTTTCTACCTGTGTGTGTTTCCTACCTACACACATTTTATTCAGATTTTTCCAAATATCTGGGTTATTGTTATTAGGTTCAGTAAGGCTGTATAGATATCTAAGTTTGGCGTTTCTGATAGTTTGTGTAGTCTTGTTTCGTAACCGTTTATAGTGATTAAGATTTATATCAGTTTTGTCAACTCTATATTTCCGATATGCTGCGTCTCTTTCAGTCATCAAGTCACGAATGTTAGCAGACATCCAGGGAGCAGGGGGTCGTTTCACTAGTTTAGTTTTCAGTGGAGCGTGTCTGTCATATAGTTGTAATATAAGGTTATTTAATGCCTCAACTTTTTCGTCAACAGAATGCAACGCCCATATAGTATGCCAGGGTAATTTTATAGCGTCTTCAAGTAGAGCTGCATTGTTTATATGTTTTAGGTCTCTATATGTGATAGTCTTACGAGCTAGTTTAGGGCACTGCAGTGAATATGCTAAGAATATAATATCATGTGCTGATATTCCGGGAGCTGACAGTTGCCCGTGGGTTAGTACTCTGTCTGGATTATTAGTAGCAATTAAGTCAAGTAAAGTCTCAGAGTGATTGGTGTGATGTGTAGGCTGTAAGGGAAGGATAGTCATATCACAAACTTGGAACGCGGACATAAGCTGTTGTGTATGTCTGTTGTCAGTGTCTAGTATATTTATATTAAAGTCACCCATGACGATAACGTGTTCATATTGTATACGTGCGTTTTGTAGAGCGGATTCTATTTCTGCTATTTTTTTCATTTTAGGGGGTTGGTACACTACACAAAGAAGGCATTTTTTGAAGCTTGCGTATATTTCTATAAACATAATTTCAGGAGATGTCTCGTTATTAGAAAAGTATACAGACTTAGGGCAAAGGTCTGTCCTAACGAAGACACCAACACCGCCCCCTCGACTATGTACACGATCATGTCTAAGAAAAGTATAACCATCCATGTCAATTAAACTAGAATTAATGGAGGGAGTGAGCCATGTTTCTGATACGAGAATAGCATGAATATTGGAAGAAGAAAAAATCATTCTAATATCGTCTGTATGTGCAGTTAAGCTTTGTGCGTTCAAGTGAACCACATGTAGGGAAGACGGGAAGGGGGAAATGCTGTTTCTAGAACCTGTCTTGCATTATTGTTGTTTGGAAGGGGTTTGAGAAGGGTAGTGTCCTCTAACCTGTCAGAGACCGCCAAATGAATACGCCAATTATTTGGATGGAAAATTTTAAAAATATTTTAACTAGAATTATAAGAAAAGAACAAGTCACTAATATCTTATTCAAATATTAAATTAATAAATAAAGTAAAATTTCTAAATATAATACTAATAATTAATGTGAAATTTCTAAATATAATTTTAATAATTTATATAAAAGTGCTAAATTGGGGATATGGTATCACTGGGCGTGTTTGCACTAGGTAGATTTACATATCGGAGGCCCGGGTGATGATGCGTTTGGTATCTCCATTTTTCACATGTATTGCGCCATCAATTGTCCACACATTTGTGACGCCAAATTTTGTGATGCAGTCCTTTAACAATTTATATCTAATTTGGGTGAGATCTTCTCTTACTGTGATCCCACTGCCTTTCAATTGTTTTTTATTTTGGAAGACCTCCCTTCTCTTTCTATAACTGATAAACTTAACAATAACAGGCCGTGGTCGATCCGATTTTTTCCCAACCCTGTGACTCCTGTCGATATCACAGGTTTCTAATTTAACTCCAATTTTGGAGGCCACGTCGATTGCTATATTGTCCGTATCTTCACCATCCTGTTCAGGTATACCGAAAATACGTAGACACTGTCGACGTTGGTATTGCTCTAGCGAGTCGGTTTTCTCACTTAACTGTTGTTCCAGTTTTAATATTTTGTTGTCCCTCTCCTGAAGCGAGAGTTCCAACTGCCTAATAACTTCCGTATTACGGTCTATAGTTACCTTTAGCTCCGATACAATAGCCTCACGCACGGAGTCCTTCAACAGCTGCAACATGGCTGGATCCCGCAAACATTCTTGGACCACACGCTTAGTTATTTCTTCTTTGCTTTCTTCACAATTTCTTGCTTTACGTGGAGCCATTATGCGTAAAATTAAGCAAAAAACAAACTAAATTCACAATATCGATATTACGTTTATAAAAACAAACTAACACCTGCTGAAAATTGTGCAAAAACACGAGCAACCAGTTTCACTCTTATTCACAATCCGCCATGACACTTTCACATTTTCAAACCGTGTACTCATTTATTCACTGCATTGCTTTGAGTTAGGCTACTTGCTTCTTGCTGTTGACTCATTTCCATATAAACAAATTGTAAGTTTGTTTTGAAATATGTATTATCTGATTTTTTATGACTATTTAACTCATGCCCCAAATGGGAGTCAATGACCAATCACGTTTCAATGAATTTTGTTTTACAACCAATAACAGTCGTGTTTCACCTCTCTATTTAACGAATTCTTTTTACCAAAATAAAGCACCTCCTTTTTGATATTCTGAACAGATCAGAGTATTATTTTGCAGTGAGTGACTCTCCAACAAATATGTTGAATATTGCAAATAATGGACAGGTTCCTTCGACCTACACATTTGATAATTGTGTGCTCAATACTCGTAATTGTGTTTTTAAATATTGATTTCACTGAGATGTTTCCTAAAAATATAATTAATAACCTGTAATGTTATAAAATAAAATAAGTTAAAATATACCTTCTTAGGTAACTTATAAAATATGTATTCTTTATGACTCTAGGCCTTTCAGAACATCCGTTCTATCTTCAGCAGGTCTTTCTTCGCTACAATATCTGATATGATGATTGATGCTGCTTGTCCTAAAACTGCAGCATCAACCATCATATCAGATAATGTAGCGAAGAAAGACCTGTTGAAGATGGAACGGATGTTCTGAAAGGCCTACAGTCATGAAGAATACATATTTTATAAGTTGAGGACGACAGATCCTACCTAAGAAGGTATATTTTAACTTATTTTATTTTATGACTACCCACCTCAACGGTTTTAACAATGAATTTTATTAGTATTGACTATAATGTTAATTATAATATACAGTTTGATGTTTGGATACTTCGAGCAAAAGATAAATCCCGCATTAATAGTTCACAAATGAGATTCCTCCGATCACTAACAGGAGTAACTTTAAGGGATAGAATTAAGAGTGATGAGATAAGGATGCAGTGGAATAGTAGGGAAATGGTGGAACATATACAAAATTATCATAAGTAATGCCACGAGTGATTTCCAAATTATCGATAAATTCACGACTCACGAAGTGAGGAGTGAATTTATCTAGAGAATTTCGAAATCAAGAGTGGCATTTGTTAGGACTATTTAACGAATAAATTTAAGCTGTTTACTCACAAATCATTATTTAACTATAGTTATTTTAAAATATTTATATATTTAATGTAAACGGCGATGTTTGAAAACAAATGAGAAACGATAGGTACGCTTCATGTGCTTCTTTTGTTTATCACTGCAACCAGATCATACCATTTATTGCCAAAGGAACGCAATATTGTAGGAATGCTCTCTAGTGGAGAAAAAATGAAACACATCAAACTGTATATTAATTCATTTCTGATGTCGTATGATGTAAATATGACAATTATATTTTTCTGGATTATTACCTGGGAAAAATACATTTAAGAAAGTTCAAACAGTGGTTTCTTTTTTTGGTGGTATAATCAATTGCTACAAATGTTTTTATATTAACTCCCGCATGCGGCATGTGTTGACATTCATGCACTATATATACAATCTGGTAGCCGTATTTCTCACAGACTCAGTCACTGCAAAATAATGGTCAGACCTGTTCAGAATATTAAAAAGGAGGAGCTTTCTTTAATATGGTAAATTTAACACTGATAAATATTTCGTGAAACACGAATCTGATTGGCTGTAAAACAGAAATCATTGAAACGTGATTGGTCATTGAATCCCATTTGGGACATGAGTTAAATAGTCAGATTAAATGGTTCCAACACGTCCAGAGAATGTCAAATTCCCGTTTACCAAATATGATTTTCCACCTCAACCCTAAAGGCAAAAGAGAACTCGGAAGACCCTTCAACCGATAGAAAGATCAGTTTTTGTAGTCGCAGAACGGGCATCATCACCCAATACTGCACACGGAAGAAGAAGAAGAAGAGGAAGAAGAAGAAGTTTGATGTGTTTCATTTCTTTCTCCACTAGGGCGCATTCTTACAATATTGTGATCTTAGTGGGTTATCGCTGATTGCGATCCCATTTGGCAATAAATAATATGATCAAGTTGTAGTGAATAAACATAACCACACATTTCTGATTTATTTTCAAATATCGCCGTTTACATTAAATATATAAATATTTTAAAATATCGGTAACTATATTTAAATAGTGACATGTGAGTAAACAGCTTAATTTTATTCGATAAATAGTCCTAACAAATGCCACTATTGATTTAAAAATTCTCTAGATAAATTCACTTGCCACTTCGTGACTCGTGAATTTATCGATAATTTGAAAATAACTTGTGGCACTAATTATAAGGATAATACCGTAGGTGTCCAATGCAATGGTCCAGGGGAAATGTAGCTACATTGTATTATCGCCTCACTATGATGCTTAACAAGCGGCTCGCTTTGTTTCCCCGCAGCTGTTATATGTTATTAAAATACAAAGATCTGGACTGCCGAGCCTAAGACGATGTTGCCACATTGCTATTCTTCCCTCAGTTTCAATTAAAACTCGGAACGATGTGGAACATTCGATCCAGTTATAAAATTGTACACCGTAATTAATTGTATAATTATCAATGATTTATTATATGTAGCTAGAATAATAATACCATATCTACATATTATATTATTTTATATATAAGTGATTTCAACATGTGGCGGCCATGGGAAAAAATTTCAGACCGAACAGTTAATAATAATAATAATAATAATAATAATAATAATAATAATAATAATAATAATAATAAATATAACAATATTTTCAGCATGATTTTTATGGATATTAAAATTATATAATAAGGTTGGAATTAAATTATTTAATAAATAAATACGTATATAATTTTAATTTTAAAACTTAAACAATACCAAATAATAACATAAGAATTAAATAATAACATAAATAATCAGTAATAAACGCCCATAGCGCGATGAGAAACGTGACAACACCGCATCTTAAGCATTGCCGCGCGGCACCCGCTTTTATAAAAACTGTTAACCATCAGAGTGAGACTATAATATGCAGCTGGCCCTAAAACAAGTGTAACTAAATTAGTATGGTTCAAATTCTTCCCTGTAGGGAGAGAGCGCCTAAATCTGTTAAGGGAAACATGGGCTTACAAGAGGATAACATTTTGAAGGTAAGGATAATTGACCAGACTCCATTTTCAGCCCTCGCAAATTTCTGGCCAATAAATATCCTACCGTAGGCTGTTAATAACGCTATATATAAAAAATAACTACTATTTGCATCGTAACAGTTAAATTAAAAACACAATTTCTGCTTGGAGTAATTCCCCTAATAGTTTGTCCGTATTTTATTTCTCTTTCTTTTTTATGTAACTTTCTTAATATCCTTATTTACATTTTTGTGTGAAATTTCAGCCTTATATTCCAGCACACGTAGATGAATGCGAAGGTGGCCCGACATGTTTTCTTGAAATTACAGAAGTCACAATAAGAAACATTTGACTGCCTCGCTGTTTGGCATTTGTTATATATTATGTTTGTGAGCTGTATGAAGAGGAAGTAACTTGGACTCTAGAATTTTTTTTTCTTTTCTCTTGGATGTTAGCTTGTGCACGCCAGTGCTGGAAACGTGACGAAAATAACTTACAACTAGAAGGAATGCTCTTGCATGGCGGGATGAATTTTCCAAAGCGACGACATGTAAACATTGGTATCCAGAAGTTTCGACAACTTGGAGATTGAAACTGCTTCCATTTCACAAATGAGAGAGCTTTTGAGTTATTTAGATTTTTCCATTTCCCTACACACCATGTTTGTTTAACATCGGCTAAAAATATATAATGCATTTGAATATATATGTAGGGAATAGCGGATAATAGATTAGTAATAACTGTTGCTCCTCAGAAAGATATTTGTCCTCATGGGAGGACATATCCTATAAATGCTGCAGCTATATATATATATATATATATATATATATATATATACAGTATATGTGTGTGTGTGTGTGTGTGTGTGTGTGTGTGTCGGCCGAGCTGGTCTAGTGGTTATGTTCCTTGTCTCTGATCTCGAAGGTCGCGGGTTGCTCATACTTAACAAAGAAATTATTATTATTATTATTATTATTATATTATTATTATTATTTATTATTATTATTATTGTTATTATTATTAGAGAATGATGGCTAGAGTAAAAGGAAATATGGAAGCTAGAGATTTGACGGAAGAAGATGCTTTAGACAGGAACCTCTGGCGACAAATCACTTCGGATTGAAGGAGAAACACTGTATTGTAAAATATTCCTAAATAAAATAATATTAATAATAATATTATTATTGTTGTTATTATTATTTTATTATTATTATTATTATTATTATTATTATTATTATTATTATTATTATTATTATATTACGAACTGGTATGAGAAAAAGGGGGCTGGAGGACATGGAGTGGATGGTTAGAAACGAGTGGAGAAGGAAAATAAAACTTTAGGCACAGAAAGATGTGCAAGCATTAAAAATCTGTATATAAAAAAATAAAATTATTATTATTTATTATTCATTTTAATTAGAACTATTACATATTACACCACGCAGAAGCGTTGGTTGTTGTGTCAATTACTTTTATTTTTTATAATTAGCGACTGGAGTTTATTAGAACCCAAAACTCAAAACATGTAGGCATATTCTGTAATTCCTCCTATATATATATATATATATACTACAATAAAAATTGCTTGTTCAAATAAAATTGAAAACTTCACATACATTATTATTTTACGCTCAGTCTGTAATATATGTCACTATACTGTTACGTCAGTTACCCATATAAAATTGTACATATTTACGTAAAATTTTAAAAGATGGAAACTCCATATTTTGGATTTTTGGAGGCGATCGACAAGAATTTCAAGAAAGTATAAAGTCAGAAACAGCACAATAAGGGAAATTATGCAAGTTGAAATAAACACATTAGAAGGAATAGAAAAAAAAGTTTGAAATGATATGGACACCTCATAAGTATGGAAGAAGAGAGAATAAGAAACAGGATCCTTGATTGGAAAGCTAATGGAAGAACTGGAAGATGCAGACCTAGAGAACGTTATAGGTGGAGCGAGGAGAAGTATGGAAACTAGAGATTTGAGGGAAGAAGATGCTTTAGACAAGTATCTTTGGTGACAAATCACTTTGGATTGAAGGAGAAACACTCTATTGTGGAATATTCCTAATAAAAAAATCTCCATATTTTCTGTTGAAGAGATTGGAACTTATATATAGATGTTTTGAAGAGAAAAAGTGCCCTACTGTTTGAAGGCTTAAAAATATATATATATATATATATATATATATATATATATATATATATAATATTTCGCTAGATTTGCTAAATTGGTTACATGGAGTTAATCATTGTTCTCCCACTTCATTCATATCCTACTTATAGGGTACTTTCCCTCGGGCTTTCCTACTGAAAGTTTCCATGCCCCTCTTTCATTCCAAATTCCCTGCTCATTGCAGTCTGCCCGGCTTATCTGTTCCCATTATACAGGTTGTTCCAAAATGATGGACGAGGTTTCAAAGTTATTTAATTTCCCTTACATGATATAAGAACAAAAGTTACATGGCATTACTTCGAGTTTTCATAACATACTTTATAAGTGTTCGATGTGAGCACCTTTCGTCACAAGGCACACATCTAGCCGATAGTCGAATTCCTCCCAAACCTTGGTCAACATATTTGTAGTAATGGATTCAACAACATTTTAATTTTTTTCTCCAGCCAATCTTAGTAATTAACATGAATTAAAAATAAATAAATGTAAATGACTACGGACTTACAGACTATCAGTTTGCTACAAACATTCACAAATTCCGTAATCCATTGTTTCCGAGGCTTAAGATTCTGTTTTGTAGCATTTTATATTTTTTACGATGAGCGAGGAGCTGGCCCACACATCAGCCTCTAACCTGAAGGATCGGGTGATTTTTTTTATCAGGGTTGTCCCCCTCTAGCCTTTGATGAACCAACATCAAACTACAAGGCAGCAGTACCTGTAACCCTAGGCAGGGGCTCTCACAGGGTACTATCAGTCGAGCATACTGAACCCTGGTTTTTAACGAGGTTGATACACCTACCCCTCAGCCTTTTTCAACTGGCTTGGGACAGGCTTCCTCAATGATGAGGAAAATTTTCAAAATGAATGAGGATTCAACAGCAGCAAGAATCCTTCTTCTCAAGTCTGGAAGATCGACGGGAAGTGGCGGTACGTACACATGGTCCTTCATATACCCCCACGGGAAGAAATCACAAGGTGTGAGATCGGGAAACCGTGGAGGGTAAAAGTAAAGTAAAGTGATCCCACGACAAGCCTCAGGAGGCCCTTGGGGTAGTAAGAGGTTAAGGCTCCCACTTTTTTCTAGACAATCGGCACTTGATGCCAGCCGGGTTGTCAGTCCTGCGTGACAGCCGCCTTTACTCACAGAACAAGCGTCTGGTACTCATTTCCGTTAGAGGCTGAGTCGACCCCAGGGCAATAGTACCGCCAGAAAGTTTGGGTCAGTTTTAAAAATCCTGACTCCACCGGGACTTGAACCCGCGACCTTCTGGCTTGCAGCGCAGTACCTTAACCACTGCGCTACGTTGTGCCCCCTGGTATGGGAATGAATCATGTCATTTGGTGTTCGTGGACGTCCTGGACGTTTCCTTTTACAGATACATCTAGTTGTTTCTAACTATTAATACCATCCACGAATAATTTATCTGTCGGAGGATCAATTCCAAATTGCCGTCGGAAAGCTCGCTGCACTGCAACAATGGAACCAGATCTCGCAAATTGCAACACACAGAATTACCTCTGTACAGGAATCGCCATTTTCACTAATTTAACTCTGACGATGCAATAATGACAAGGAAAAACTGCATACAGGACATGATACTTTCACAGTTTTTCTTTCGTTATAGCAAATAACCACGCATTATTTGCTATAACATCTCCAGCCTAAGGGAAACTCCTTCAACCTGCATATATCGGACAGGACGAGCCAAGCAATCAAAGCAATGCACGAAATAAAAGACATAACCAAGATGTCCATGGAAGCAGCAATAAAACTCTTCCACACCAAGATTGTACCCATAGCCACATACGGTCTTCAACTGATATGGGATCATCTGGGCACCAACAGCTTTAGACTCCTGGAAAAAGTGAAATCCATGTATTTGAAAAAGGCAGCGGGTCTGTCAAAGTTCGCACCCTACCGCACCGTCTATGAACTGACAAAAGAGCTATTTCTCATAGAAGAGCTCCGATTGAAGCTGTTCCTGCCATCTACAGCGAGCTATAATACTGTACTAAGAGAGCTGCAGCTGAAAAAAGAATCCATTTGGACCGATTTCTACAACACCGATGCCATGATCTCAGAAGACTGGAAGAAGCCGAACTACGAACTACGACACCTAGTGACCCGGCTAGCAGTTCACGGCTTCCATCACAGACTGTGCAAAACGAAACAGTTTCATGACCCGGGACCAGAATGCGTGTGCGAGCGATGCGGCATGTTATGCGAGAGATACCATGTGCTAAAGTGCAAAAACAGAGGGCAATCTCTGACAGGATTCTGTATGGACAGATAAACTAATATAGATTAACTAATATTTGCACATTGTCCGCTATACATTATTATTAAGTAATCACGCATCCAATTTCGTTTGCAAAGCTATACCAAGTACTTAAAATTCCGTCTATCATTTTGGAACACGGTGTATTTGATTTTCCATAAATATCGTGTACCTCACTGTTAATGTGATGAAACTACAAATAAAAGAGGACAGTTGCAAATTATAATAGGGTTTAATAATATTACTTTATATTAAAACTTTGTGCAGTAATTAACAGATCTTGAAGGAGTATTTCGTAATGATACACCGTGGTAAATGAGATCTGTGTCAGATAACGAAACTGACAATTAATAATTACTCGATAATGATCGAGAATTATCGGATAATTGTACAACAGTGTTTACAGGAATTAAATTCGTATTTATAAAAGTTTTGATTTACATAAATTGGATACAAATGACTAATTTATATCCTGATATCTGTTATGAAATCATGTAATCACGAATACATTAGTTAATTTTGAACGCAATGACACATTTTTATATAATTAAATTATTAATTCGCGGAAAATATAAATTTAGAAATAATTTCACACGCATAATTATGTAATAATAAGTGGGGATATTAATTCTGCCTCCATTTAATTTTGTTTCTTCCATACATCCCTATCCGAGCTAATGTTTCCTTTTATTTTTTTTTTTGTTCAGTGGCACCACGTTGTCATTTCGACATTCTGGTATTCTCTCCTGGCATTGCCTTATTGTAGCCCACTTTTGAATTTGGGGCGCCTGGAAGGCGGAGTTACGCTGCCCCGATGATATGTTATAGATGATGAATGATGTTAATGGTGCGCTAGGAGAGGCATTAATCCTAAATTTAATGAACATATTTTTTTTTTTTTGCAAATGCCCCAGGTTTGTCTTTTGACATTCCTGGTTTCTCTCCTGGCATGGCGTACTTGTAACCCACTTCTGAGGTTGAGGCGCCTGGAAGGCGGGGTTACGTTGCCCCGATGATATGACGCGTGATGATGATGACTATTTAACTCATGCCCCAAATGGGAGTCAATGACCAATCACGTTTCAATGATTTCTGTATTACAACCAATCAGAGACGTGTTTCACGAAATAATTATCAACGTTAGGATTATCATATATTAAGCAAAGCTCCTCCTTTTTAATATTCTGAACAGGTCTGACCGTTATTTTGCAGTGACTGAGCCTATAACAAATACGGCTACCAGATTGTATATAATAGTGCTTACATGTCAACATTTGTAGCAATTGATTATACCACCAAAAAAAGAAACCACTGTTTGCACTTTCTTAAATGTATACGACATCAAAAATGAATTAATATACAGATTGATGTGTTTCATTTTTTCTCCACTAGAGAGCATTCTTACAATATTGCGTTCCTTTGGCAATAAATAGTATGATCTGGTTGCAGTGATAAACAAAAGAAGCAGTAGAAGCGTAGGCTACCTATCGTTTCTCATTAGTTTTCAAACATCACCGTTTACTTTAAATATAAAAATATTTTTAAATAACTGTAGTTAAATAATGATTTGTGAGTAAACAGCTTTATTTTATTCGTTAAATAGTCCTAACAAATGCCACTCTTGATTTCCAAATTCTCTAGATAAATTCACTCCTCACTTCGTGAGTCGTGAATTTATCGATAATTTGGAAATCACTCGTGGCATTACTTATGATAATGGTCCGCCAGGAGAGTCCCTAATCCTAAGCTTAACCTAAGATGAATATGAATGATGATGATTGCGATGGCCATATGATTTCGGGGACCGTTTGGGCCTTAAAGTTTTCCTGACATTTGTCTTACAGGTGAGGAAAAACCCCGAAAAAAACCTCACCCAGAAAAACTGTCCCGACCGGGGATCGAACCCGGGCCCGCTGCGTGACAAAGCAGCACGCTACCCCGAGACCACAGCGGTGGACATTTAATGAACATATTAATGGTAATAATGATGGCCAGACGATGTTCGGGGAACCGTTTGGGCCCTAAAGTCCTGACATTTGTCTTACAAGTGATGAAAACCCTGAAAAAAAAACATCAACCAGGAAACTTGTCCCGACCGGGGATCGAACCCGGGCCCGCTGCATGACAAGGCAGCACCCTACCTCGAGACCACAGCGGTGGGCTGTTTCCTTTTGATATTCCCTCTATAGTTCACCTCCTTTAAAATCATTTTTTTTGTTCAATGCCACCTATTTGTCATTCGACATTTCAGGTATTCTCTCCTGGCATTGGCGTATTGTAACCCATTTCTGAGGTTGGGTCGCCTGGACGGCGGGATTACGCTGCCCCAATGATATGATGGGTGATGACAATGGGTAATGATGCGCCAGGAGAGGCCTTAAACCTAAACTTAATCTAATGAGGTGAATATGATATTGATGATTATGATGGTCAGATGATGTTCGGGGACCATTTGGGTCTTAAAGTATCCTGATATTTGTCTTACAGGTGAGGAAAAACCCCGATAAAAACCTCATCCAGGAAACTTGTCCCGAGCGGGGATCGAACCCGGGATCGCTGCCTGACAAGGCAGCACGCACGAGACCACAGCGGTGGACCCTTTAAAATCATTGTTAACATTATTCTCCCATCTCATTCTTGATCTACCTACTGGGCTCTTTCCCTTTGGTTTTTCTACATAAAGCCTCCTGGTCACTTTCATTTCCCATTCATGCCACATGCCCTTGCCTCTACAGTCTACGGGACTTAACTGTTCTTATTACATCTCTATCCGATATAGATGTCCTGGGACGTAGCCGAGTGGTTTCAGGCATAGTTCGTTGGTGCAGAACTACGAGACATGCGCTGGTTCGAATGAGGAAGAACTTTTTTCATGGATTTTCAGCCAGTGTGGGACCGGTAGACTTACACACTCAACATCATGAGGAATTCGGGTAGCTATAATAAATAGCGACTCCAGGTTGAGAAAACCAGTTATAACATCTGGGGGACCCCACATTCTGACCGCATGTCATCCCTATACTGGCTGTATGGTCGTCCACTTCCATAACACATGTGGATGTGAAGTCAGCAGCCAGCTGATAGGCCAAGAGTCTTCTAGGTCTGGCACGCCATGGAGTTTACGCAGCTCACCGTTATGTTGTATTTGTCTTCGCTAGTCTATTCGTCTCTCTTTGGTAAAAAAAATTCTCCTATGCATTTTATTCTCAAAAACTCGTAATCTTTTCTCCTCCCTTAAAATAAGAGTCATGTTTCGCTTCGATATAATATAACTGGAAGAATAATAATTGTTTTCATAGTAGACTATAAATGAAGCCTTAAAAACATTGATTTTCTACACAAACAAATGATACAATAGAAACGTTAAATTATTATGTACTATTTAAATACAGCAAGTGTCCATCGATGTGGTCTCAAGGTAGCGTGCTGCCTTGTCACGCAGGGGGCCCGGTTCGATCCCCGGTCGGGACAAGTTTCCTGGATGAGGGTTTTTTCGGGGTTTTTCCTCACCTGTAAGATAAATGTCAGGAAATGTTAGGGCCCAAACGGTCCCCGAACACCATCTGGCCATCATTATCATCAATATGATATTCGCCTAATTATCTTAAGTTTAGTTTAAGGCCTCTCCTGGTGCATCATCACCATCATCAACTCTCATATTATCGGGGCAGCGTAACCCTGCCTTCTAGGCGTCCCAACATCAGAAGTTGGTTACAAATACGCCATGCCAGGAGAGAACACCAGAAATGTCGAAATGACAACCTGGGGCATTTGGAAAATAAAAATACAGCAAGGTTTAGACGAGATATGAATTCAGATGTTAAAACGTCTAAAAATCTTCTTGTAAGCCCATGTTTCCCTTAACAGAGATTCAGGCGCTCTCTCCCTACAGGGAAGAATTTGAACCATGCTAATTTACTTACAGTTGTTTTCGTATAAATGTCATTCGAGTAGTCCGTGGTCAGCGTTCCACCTCATACTGACATCTAGGAAACCAAGGTAGTACTAGGACGGGAAAATTCGGTAAATTTTGCTTAGAGGCCTTTTGCGTCTAAAAATGAGAATGAAATAAAAAAGAAGGCAGAGGAATAAGTAATTTGTCTTTTGTAATTTTCTAGAAAGGGGAAAAAAAGGGAGGATTTGTAAATTATATGTAAGTTTTTAGCATTATCCAGGATGGAGTTTAATCTTGATCAGTTTCCATAGAAGAAAATGAGTTTTACTGGCTGCGGAACGTAAGAGATTAGCTTGGAAACACAAAGAGTTTTTGATTGAAATACTAGAAGCGTAGTTCCGCCCTCTATAAATATTCTACTTACCTGACACTGGAGGAAGAAGCCGCATTCATCAACTGAGGCAGGAGGAACCGAGTCGTCACTATTTACTTCATAAAGTGTAACAACTCCACATTATCACAAACTTGCAATTTCGCACAAAAATAACATATTAGTATTTATTAATTAATATATACATTTATATTATCCGTATTATCAAATTGCGAAGGAACGAAGCTATTGAGAAAGTCACCATAAGTAATGCCACGAGTGATTTCCAATTTATCTAGAGAATTTGGAAATCAAGAGTGGCATTTGTTAGGACTATTTAACGAATAAAATTAAGCTATTTACTAAAAAATAATTATTTGAATATAGTTACCGGTGTTTTAAAATATTTATATAGTTAATGTAAACAGCGATGTTTGAAAACAAATTAGAAATGTGAGATTATATATATTCACTGCAACTCGATCATATTATTTATTGCCAAATAGGATCGCAATATTGAAAGAATGCACTCTAGTGGAGAAATAATGAAACACATCAAACTATTATAATCAACATTATAGGTTAATCATTTATATTTTGAATAAACAACTTAGTAAAATCACTGATTCTATTCATTATTTGCTATATTCAATGTATTTGTTGGAGAAAATAATGGTCTAACCTGTTCAGAATATTAAAAAAAAGGAGGAGCTTTGTTTATTACAAAAGCAGGAGCTGGTAAAGAGAAATCGATAAAGAGCGAGGTGAAACACGACTGTCATTGGTGTAAAACAAAATTCATTGAAATGTGATTGGTAATTGACTACCATTTGCGACATGAGTTAAATAGTCATAAGTAATGCCACAAGTGATTTCCAATTTATCTAGAGGATTTGGAAATCAAGAGTGGCATTTGTTAGGACTATTTAACGAATAAAATTAAGTTGTTTACTCACAAATCATTATTTAAATATAGTTATTTTAAAATAATTATACATTTAATGTAAACGGCGATATTTGAAAACAAATGAGAAATGTTTGGTTATGCTTCATTTGTTCATCAACTGCAAGTAGATCATATTATTTATTGCCAAATAGGATCTCAATATTGTACGAATGCACCCTAGTGGAGAAAAAATCAAACACATAAAACTGTATGTTATAACCAACATTATAGATAGGTTATTAATTATTTTTTTAGGAAACAAAACACACAGTTTATTAACAAATGTATAGTTTGAAGGAATCAGCTCATTATTTGTTATATTCAACGAATTTGTTGGATAGTCAGTCACTGCAAATTAATGCTCTGACATGTTCTGAATATTAAAAGGATGATCTGTCTTTATTTTGGTAAACAGAATTCGATAAATATCGAGGTGAAACACGACTGTCATTAATTGAGTTGGTGTTTACTTGATTAAAATCCATATCTATTAATTAAATAAAAATAAAACGTAGTTTTATTTAATTTTCATATTTATTATGTAATTCAGTGACAGCTGTTTCGGTACACTGAACCTTCTTCAGACATGTTAACAGATTATTTATATTTATTATATAATTCAGTGACAGCTGTTTCGGTACACTGTACCTTCTTCAGACATATTAACAAATTATGAATGATCTGTTAACATGTCTGAAGACGGTACAGTGTACAGAAACAGCTGTCACTGAATTATATAATAAATATGAAAATCAAATAAAACTACGTTTTATTTTTATTTAATTAACGACTGTCATTGGTTGGAAAACAAAATTCATTGAAAAGTGATTATTCATTGAGTTAAATAGTCTGCTAAATGTAACTGTAAGTAATAGAAATTGAGACTACAGATTCTTAAAAAAAAACTGAATTTTAAATGTTACGCTTGGACAGCCCTTGCTGGTGGTGGAAATGAGTGCGGGAGACACCACGTAAGGTTATCCAAGTGTTACTGTCGAGCTACGAAGTTACAACATCCCGGCTTTGATCACAAAACCTTGCAGTTGGAACTTGCAGATTAATTTTTTATACATAGGAGCTTTACTAAAAGACCATTTCGTCAACAAAATTGGAAGATATATTCCGATATGATAAAGTTCATAGTTCCCTTATAAGTTAATTGCGCATTGAACTTAGAAGATGCATAAGCCATAGAGTTAATTATTATAGATAGGGCCTACTATCCATTCTATGTTGTTTATTATCTTATATCTTCTACTTCCCTGGAATTTATTCCGTCCACTAGTCTTTCAAGCACAATTTCTTATTATCCAGAGACTCAGCACAGTTTAATTTTTACTTAGGATTCTTTTTTTCTAAATAAAATTGCCTGTCTTAACATATGCAAGTGAGAATTGGACTCTTAACCATTCAGACAGAAGAAAAATAAAAACTGCAGAAATTAACTTCTTACGTTCAGTAGCAGGTGCGACAATTTTGGACAGAAAAATAAATGAAGATATTAGAACACACTTAAATATTTTTTATTTAACAAATAGAGAAACCACTGGTATGAACATATTAAAAGACTGCCTACATACAGAATCACTCAGCTGTTATTAAGGTACAAACCAATACGACACCCATTTACTAGATGAGAAGATTCTTTAAATCCCACTTGATGTAAAAACAAGTCAAAATCCTAATTTCATGAAGTAGAAGAAGAAGAAGAAGAAGAAAATTGTAATTGCCTTCTTCCATTGTGTATAGCTATAATATACAGGGTGTTTCTAAATTAGACCGACAAACTTTGGGATCAGATATTAACCTTCATTGAAGCATATTTTGTTAAGGAACCTATGGACTAAATCGCTTCGTTTCAGGGCTTGAGGGATCTTACAGGAAGGGACGGAAGGAAACGGACAAACACTCATTTCAGTCCAAGATGGATTTGTCATTACTACTATCGCTTGGTTGGGGCAGCTTAGTGGTTAAGGCACTGCGCTACAAACCGGACGGTCGAGAGTTCGAGTCCCGATGGGATCAGGATTTTTAAACTGACCCAAACCTTCTGGCGGCACTATGGCCCTGGGGTCGACTCAGCCTCTAATAGAAATGAGTACCAGACGCTTGTTTTGGGGGGTAAAGGCAGCCGTCACGCAGGGCTGAGAACCAGACTGACATCAAGTGCCGATTGTCGAGAAAAAGTGGGAGCCTTAACGTCGTACTACCCCAAGGGCCTCATGAGGCCTGTAGTGGGATCACTTTTTACTTTAATTTTACTATCGCTTGGTTTACTTTCTGAGCTCAGTAGCATTCGGAACCTATTACAGTAAATTTGTTTACATTCTTTGGTACGATCTGTTGGGTAGGTAGGGGTGATCCCACTGCCTGGTCGGCAAGCTCGTCTGACTTGATCTGCCTAGATTTTTTTTTGTGGGGCTACATGAAGACAAGGGTTTATGAAACCGATATTGACTCTGAAGAAGATCTTATAGCACGTGTTGTCAGCGCAGCAGCAGAAATAAAGGAAACCCCTAGCATCTTTGGAAGGATACGACAAACTATTGTACATTGATGCACTGTTGTCTCGTTGTCAATGGATGTGTGTTCCAGCACTTGTTGTGATGCGACAATAAACTGGATCCATCCTGACAATGCAACACTGGAGTGAATGTTTATTTATTTATTATTATTTTTTAAATGTATGTACGTTATGTTTCTGCTTATCTGTAAAGTATTTGCAATAACACACAGAAATGTGACAAAGAATGACTTGATATCTGCACGTACTTACTTCCTTCCATCCCTTCCTCTTGAGACCCTCTTGTACTGAAACGAAGCGTCACAGCCTACAGGTTCCTTAACAAAATATCCTTCAATGAAGGTTAACCATCTGCTCCCAAAGTATGTCGGTCTAATTTAGAAACACCCTGTTTATTGTATATGGCAGTCCTGGTTAAATTTACGGTTCGATTCAATGATAGTTTTCTGTTTAACCCCTAAATTGGCACTCTGTCACATAAGATACACAGGTTTAATGTAATATTTTTAATTAAACAGTGGAAAAAATAAATGAGTAGAAATTGATTAAATGTATGATTAATTGCACAATTTACACTGATAACTTACAGTCACACATGATTTTGTTTTCACGCGGTACGACAGATTTAAATATCTGGTACGAGGAAGTATTGTTTCTCCATTTTAAAGGTTAAGTACATTTGCATGTATTATTTTTCTAACATGAAATCAGTCGCCCTTTAATATGTACTAACATGAAACTAATATTATTTTAATATAGCCAGTTACATATGAATTATTTGATATAGCATGTTTGTACTCAAGCGATAGCTCTCAATCTGGAAATTTCGGATTTAATGAGGTAAGAAGTACTAAGTATATATCAACGGAGATAAATTATTATGACTTTATGTTTATTTTATTATTTATTTATTTATTTATTTAGCCTGGTGGAGTTAAGGCATGTGGCCTTCTCTTCTACTCACCAAGACAAATTACATCAGAATATTACAATCATAATTAACTCTAATATTAAATACTAAATGAAGATTTGATCAATAAGATATTATCTATTATATTACGATCTATAATACAACCAGTTAATGATAGTTAAGATTAAGACTGAAACTAATAATAAAATGTATTCAAGCAAGATAAATTAAATTGTTAGTAGACCGTCCTGTCTAATGTAGGAACCTATATAAAACAAATAATGAGGTGTAGAAAAGTAATTTTACGGTTATACAATATTTAAACAAATGAAAATATTTGTTAATTTTAATATTATATTCCTCAAAAATTAAATTTATTAGTAGTTGGAAAGAGAAAATAATGGAATTTTTACCCTTACTGACGATCAGACCCCCGTTAGGTAGAGTTTCAATACAAAAAAGTGCATCTGCATACTACCTATACTATCACATAATACTACTTTATATGTCACTAAAAAGAAATTTGGTTAAGACAACTGAATCTAAGGTGACTTCTTGATAACTTGATATGAGAAGAATTGGATTATGGGTAAGAAAACTGAAACTAAGACTAAGAATTTGCGTCTTGTTGATTAGTGACTCCCTGTATTATCTTCTGATATCCAGTGGAAACAAACATTTCAATCCGAATTGGGTCTTTGGGGCTGTGTCAGGAAAAATAAAAAGTTATGTCTTAGCAAGAACAAAAACTTATCTTATACCAGCTTCAATTTGTTATCGCAATGGGACATAGTTTTATTTTTACCCTCGTAATAACTTATTTTATTTTTAATAGGTTCGAGCACAGAGGTAGGTGAAAATGGTGCGAACAAATCACAGGAGGATAGCGAAGGGGTTGAATGATGGTCACGGTGAGAGACCAAACCCCAAAGCAGAGCTGGCAGTCTGTCGTTTATTGAACCCCCTCTTCAGGAGGGGTTTGGGGGGTTGAAATGTTGATATCCACAGCGTAGTCAGAATGACGAGTTTCTCCTCCCACTTTGCACGCCCGTTGAGTAATGAATATTAAGTAGGAATACCACCCTTCCATATCCAAAAAGCTGTAACAATGTTATTTTCTCCATGCCTTCATGAAAAATCCCCTTTTTCCTATACAAACATTTCTCTCTCCTCTTCCTTTGCTACTTTTCGAATTTGTGATGTTGTTTTTAAAAATATGGCATGACTTGTTCGTTATCTTCAATATATTAGTTTACTACCACACATATAGGCCTATTATAATGACTAGGGCAAGGCAATTAATGATTGTGCATCTTTTTCTTATGAAGGTTGAAACATTGCTTGCATATATGAAAATGTACGGCATTAAAAAACGGATTAAATAAAAGCAATTCGTTAGGGCATTTTTTTTTTGCATTTTCTTAACTTTTTTAGGGATAGGTCATTTTTTGGCAACTTTTAGGTAATTTTGAGCATTTTTTACACTTTTCCGGAAGGCTGTGACGTTATTTGTATTTGATTTAAGATTTTTATTATAATTCAGTATTTTTCCTTGTCAATACAATTTCTTGGAATTAAGTAGTTATTTTGCTAACTACTACCCCTATTTTTCAAGGTATGTGCATAATGAACTTACCCATTTCTAGGAATTTTATTCAATTTCTTAGAGCTTATGCTAGCTTCTACCCTTATTCTGATTGTTAACTGCAATTCAAAATTGCTGTAAAAGTGCACTGTGTAATTGAAATGGATTTTCTGCAATAAAAGGTACTGTAATATGCATTTTTAAATACTTTTCTTTTAATATTTTGATGTTACGTTAAATTTTATGTAATTCAGTAATCAAGTGAGTACTTGATCTAATAAATAGTATTTTTATTGGTAATTCTTAACTTTTTTTCGTAATTTTTTTTTATTTTATTTGCCATTTTTTTGCATTTTTAGGACATAAATGCATTTTTTATTTTGCATTTTTTACCAATTTATAGGTCATTAAATGCCTTGCCCTAATAATGACTATTGGTTTACTATCTCAAGTTTGTTGCTACTATTATTATTATTATTATTATTATTATTATTATTATTATTATTATTATTATTATTATTATTATATTAAATAGTACCAACTAAATTGGAAACACCATCTTGAAAGAATGAGTTCAAATCGGATCCCCAAAGCTGTTTACAATTACACACCAAGAGGACAAAGATCTCTGGGCCGTCCTATGAAACGCTGGAGGGAAAATTTTCTATAGGATCGTAACAGGCCTTGGCCTATACTTGGAAGGAAGAAGAACAAGAAGATTATTATTATTATTATTATATTATTATTATTATTATTATTATTACTATTATTTATGTGTCAGAGGTTTGGACTATAAATTATCAGATGAAAAGAAAATTAATGGTAGCAGAGATGGACTACTGGAGAAGATCTGCTAGGATATCAAGGAAAGATAAAATTAGAAATGAAATTATAAAAGAGAACATGAATGTACAAACTCAATTTTAGAATTTATTCAAGAAAAGCAACTGAAATGATACGGACATATTAGGCGAATGGAGGACGAAAGATTACCGAAGAAAATAATGAAATGGACACCATCAGGAACGAGAAGGAAAGGACGACCAAATCTCACGTGGATCCAAGGGATTAGAGAAACTTTGAAAGACTGGGAAATAGAGGAAGAAATGTGTTATAATGGAGGGAAATTATAAAGCGGAATTGAAGAGAAATCATAAGTGCCGGAAAAATGTATCAACATTGTTAAAACCGGAAGTATATATATATATATATATATATATATATATATATATATTATCATCATCATCATCCACTGAATATACAACGAATTACGGCAATGATTGAAAAATATATGATTAATTGGAGAGAAATATTCAACGCATGTCACCAATTAGAACAGTAAAAACCGTCCTGAACTTAATCCTATAGGAAAAAGAAGTGTTGGCTGACCTATGAAGAGATGGTGTGACCAGTTTTAAGCGAAACTGGCCAAAATGCCTAAATCTTGATGTCGATGATTCAGCATCATGGATTTGACCTTAAGGTCTGTTCCGATCTCGTGCTAGAATTGGTCGGTCCATCTTCTACTGGGTCGTCGTACATTTCTTCGTGCTTGTGGTTTGTACTGATGAATATGTCTCGGGATATTATTATTGTTGTTGTTATTATTATTATTATTATTATTATTATTATTATTATTATTATTATTCAGACAAACCCCTGTGAGTTCTAACCTCCACCAGAAGTATCTTCCGTTCTCGTCTATCCGCTGACTTAGATAGCCAATTTCTTACTCCTGTTTTTCTAATGTCAGTTGTTACATTGTCAATGCATCATGTCTTTGGTCATCCAATTCTTATTTTTTCAAGTTGCCTCACATTTAATAATTTCTTACGGAATTTCATAAACGGTTTTGCGCTGTAAATATCTTTCCCAGCGTAGCTTGTGGACAATTGTAATCAATTTAGCTTCTTTAAAAAGTTAAACAATTCCCCCTTTTATCGGATTCATTAATTTTTATTGGCCTTTTGGACACCCATTGCTTTGCTCGTAATTCTGTCGCCTTGTCTCAGATGATATCTCTAACTTCTTTGCTTGATATAAAGGCTACATAATAAGGTGCGCGCGCAGATCCTTTCAGTCGGCCACTATAACTATCTAAAAATTATTGTTTTTTAAAGTACACATTTCTGTATCTAGGCTGTTACATACCAGGAGTCCGCCTGTACTCATTTTATTTCGTTAGGTGAGAAAAATATGAAAGTTAGGGTGAAAAAAAGGCAAGTTAGTGTACACCAGATTCGTTTACAGTTTATTGGATAAAATGGCGCACCATAAGGAAAAGTTGGCAATTCTATATTTGCACCGTGACTTAAGTAGGTGGATTCTTCGCATAGAATCCCCTATATTTCTATATTTGAACCGTGACTTAAGTAGGTGGATTCTTCGCATAGAATCCCCTATATTTATTTGTCTAAAATTCAATTATTTGTTGAAATATTGCTGTTGGTTTTAGCGTTTTTATTTTTACATTCTAGGTGATTTTACGCAACACGATTGGCAATTCTGCCAGTTACCGTGGCGTCGGTCTAACATCCCGCGCGTGTCGTGAGATGAAAATGTCGAATTTTACGTCTATATTAGAGTGAATAGAACTTACAAAGTGTCATATGTGATTGTGAATATGTATATTTATTGCTGGTGAAGTTAATTTTGAGTGAATTGTATAGATGAAGTGTATTTAGTGATGTCAAGATGGTTGGAGAGCCAAGCTTCAATTTTTCAACATGATAAGGTGAGTGGCGTGAGGAAGCTGTTTTCTTTACACTTCCAGTGGCTGTCCAAACAAGTATTCGACACCTAACTTTATAAATTAATTTCATTATTGCTTATTAATTATTATGAAAAATAAGTCCTGAAATGTTCTATTTCACTTAATTCATTTGTTTTCAGTATATAATTTTGAATAGGTTTACAATGTGTAAAGACCTTCATGTATCCACATATTTTTTTCCCTCCATTCATTCGTTCTTACCTTCCCAATATCCTTCCTCAATTCTAGCCAGCAGCATACTTTTAATCTGTTTTTTATACTGGCGTTTTTTAGGCGTCTTGACCTGTGTCTTTTGGTTTTTATCTTGGTGTTGAAGAGTCTGTGTTTCACTAGGAGCGTGTCTTAAGCTAGTATAGGGTTTTCGTTTTAGGAGTATCGAGTTTTTAAGTTTAAATTTTCTGGTTTTGAATATAGTTTTGGTGCTTGTTTTTTAAAGTGTAGTGTTGTAAGGTGTTCTGAATTGGAGTGTCATGTTATGTGCTGCCTATGGATCGTACAAGTCTGTTGTGTAATAATAATAATAATAATAATAATAATAATAATAATATAATAATAATAATATACTTTTATTTAGGAATATTCCACAATACAGTGTTTCTCCTTCAAGCTAAAGTGATTTGTCGCCAGAGGTTCCTGTCTAAAACATCTTCTTCCCTCATATCTCTAGTTTCCTTACTTCTCTTCACTCCATTCATCCATCGTTCTCTAGCCCTGCCTCCTCCACTTCTTCCATTAGCTTTCCAATTAAGGATCTTCTTTAGTATTCTCTATTCTTACATTCTTATGAAGTGTCCATTTCATTTCAAATGTTTTTCTTCTATTTTTCCTAATATGTTTTTTCCAACTTGCATAATTTCCCTTATTGTGCTGTTTCTGACCTTATCCCTTCTTGAAATTCTTGTCGATCGCAACCAAAAATCCATTTCTACTGCTAACAGCTTGTTGGCTTGTTTTCTACTTACTGTCCAGTTCCGGACACATATAATAAAATGCTTTGTAACAGAACTTGAAATATAGTTTTCTTTGTTCTGTATATTATATTTCTATTCAAAAGCACTGAGTTCGACAGACCAATGATTCTTCTTCCATCAGTTATTCTTCTTTCAATTTCTGTAGTTGAATTCTCACTTTTACCTAAAATAGATCCTAAATATTTAAAATTTTTAACATTATGTATGCATCCTGAATTAAATAATAATAATAATAATAATAATAATAATAATAATAATAATAATATAATTACCAGGGTATCAAAATTAACTCAAAATGTACCCAAGAAAATGACAAAATATAGAATTCAAAAAGGCAGATCGGTAATAACAATGTTAAACAGAGTTTTGTGGGATAAGAACATAAGAATAGATACCAAATTATAAATTTATAAATGCATAATTCGAAGTATGCTAACATACGGTGCAAAAACTTGGCAATTGAATAAAAATTTGAGTTTAAAGCTTATGTCTACCGAAATGGATTATTTCATATGCTCAACTAGACATTCTAAATTGGAAAAAATCAGAAATACAATCATCAGACAACAAATGAAAGTCCAAAATTCAATATTAGATTTTGTGAGATACAGACAACTAGAATGGTGTGGTTATATAAGTAGGATGCCAGAGAAAAGATTACCCAGACAAGCTTTGGAATAGATCCCACCCGGGAAAGGAAAGAGAGTCGACCTAGATTTAAATGGATGGATGATATAAGGAAGCTAGGTCTGGAAGAATTGGAAAGGGATGATAGAGAACAATGGGGAAAGATGACAAAAAATTAAAAATCTTTGGACACAGGAAGATATTTTATTACATTGTAAACCTGTTTATAAATAAATAAATAAATAAATAAATAATACTTTGTTGCTAGAAACAATTAAAATAGAATTATTAATTATACATATTTAATTTAATGTAGCTACCCCTGAATGAGACCAAAGTCTTGTGCTCAGGTGCGGATTCTTATATATATTAATTTTACAATATAAAATAAAACAAGGCCGTAACAAAATAACTACACAAAACAGAGATATAAGTCGGAATAACTGCACTTAAATTTGCGTGAAATATTTTCAAAGTCCTATAGAAATACAGTACGCATGCGCCAGAGTTTATACAGCCAGTGGTAATCCACAATCGAACAACATATCGATTATTATCCTCGATTACTATCCGTCGCTATGAAATTTAAATGACCAATCTTTGCAATAAATCCCCAAAACTATGTTTAAAAAAATACATTAATATTAAAATTACCAAACGTTTATTAACAATGGGTGTACACTTACTTATCACTCACTAACGTTGATCCAACCAGCGATAACCCAAAACAGCGATAGAAAAGTCATTAATACACTCTGTGGAGAAAATAACAGCATCACAATATTGTCTAATAGTGTCATAATATTGTGATTTGCGCATTTAAATAAATATTTCAAAATTTTCTAACAATGTTATAAAAATTGTTTGAAAAAGTTTAAAATATTAAATAATGTTAGTAAATGCAGAAGAAGAGCTATAGTTTACAAATAATGAACTGAAAAATCAAGCGTAAGTAGATGTGCAGTTGAGCCTGTAAGTTACTCTTAGATGCAAGTTTTAGCGATTTTTCATGCAGTTTGTCTGATATATTCTCGTAAGTAAAGTATGTCTAATGTGACATGGAGTAACGAAATTGTGTTTGTCTATCTGCTCAAAATAATTCGGATTTTTTTTTTAACCTATAAGGTTTGAGGTGAAATTGCGGCATGTCCCAGACTGGACTAGCATATGTGTAAAGGTGTTACTGCATGTGAATGTTATAGCTCGTGTTTTCTCAGTGTTTAATCTTGATCCTCCATTTGGAGAACCAGGTGTGAGTTTGCAGTTTATCCGTACGTACCGGTACATATATACGTACAGATAACGGTGACCGGCACCGTCCAGTGTGTTGCATATTGTAGTCCACACGGGGCTTTATTGGCAGCTGATTCCTTCCTGGCTATCAAGAAGAGGTTGTGGTTCATATCTATCCAATCATAGTAATTCTGCCCCAGGGCAGGTTTTTCACTGCAATCATAGCATTTTCATGCTATGCTTTGCAGCTTTGCTAGGGAATTATAGGTGTGGTAGCTTCACGTATTTATATAAATTTTAATAAATTTGTTAATTATTAATCCATTTGTGTTTGTAAGTTTTTAGTTGCTTTCCACACCGGTGAAGGATGATGATGATAACGATAAGGATGATGATGATGGCCGGAGGATTTTCGGGGACCGTTGGACCCTAAGCTTCCTGACATTTGTCAGCCTGTCCCGACCGAGAATCGAACCCGGGCCCGCTGCATGACAAGGCAGCGGGTGGTTCATATAACCCTAGCTATTTGGTGGCATGACATTTTTATTCCTAGTTGCGTCCATGCTTTTTATCATAAGTAATGCCACGAGTGATTCCAAATTTATCTAGAGAATTTGGAAATCAAGAGTGGCATTTGTTAGGACTTTAACGAATAAAATTAAGTTGTTTACTCACAAATCATTATTTTAATATAGTTATTTTAAATTATTTATATATTTAATGTAAACAGCGATGTTTGAAAACAAGTGAGAAGCGTTTGTTGTTTCATTTGTTCATCACTGCAACCAGATCATATTTTTATTGCCAAAGGATCCCAATATTGTAAGGATGCACCCTAGTGGAGAAAAAATGAAACACATTAAGTAATTATTATCTTATGTCCTATGATGTAAATATGTCAATATATTTTCCTGGAACGTTAATTCTTGGGAAATAATAGTTTAAGGAAGTGCAAAGAGTGCTTTCTTTTTTCATGGTATAATCAATTGTTACGAATGTTTTTCTATTATACCTCGCAAGCAGAATCTGGTTACATTCGTGCACTATATATATAATCTGGGAGCCACTTGATAAAATCAGAGTGATAGAATGGAGGTGAAAAACGACTGTGATTGGTTGTAAATCAAAATTCATTAAAATGTGATTGGTCATTGACTCCCATTTGGGGCATGAGTTAAATTGTCTGTGCAATACACTCCTGTGTTGTCTACAAATTGTGTTGTTTTTGGCGTGTCTTGAGGTTGGTATACCTGAGGTGTATAGGCCTAAGTTATGAAATACAATCCAGTCCCCACCACTTATCTTTTAATCTCTTGTACTTTTTTCGTCTCTGGGGAATATAATCAAACACTTTTCAGATAATATCTGCTTCGGGATTATTCTTATTTGACCACACTATTTACACAATCATTATAAACTGTTTATAATGTGATCCAATATTCTACACTCTTATCTTTTTCCTTCAAATATCTGCTTTCCTTTGCCAGTTCTGCAATTTTTTTCTTTATACTTAAACTTTCATTGTATTCTGCAGCCTATCTTATCTCCACTTCTCCTTCTTGCTTGAAATTCAATGCAATACTCTTCTTGGTAATTTTATAATTATCATCCATTCGTTTTCCATGTCCATATCGTTGTAATTACCTGCATTTTACGAAATCTAGAATTGAATTTTCTTTTTTTATATATTGCTTAATAACGTAGGCTAATTTCTTATTCTCTCCTTGTTAGATTATCTGGCAAAACTTTGTAAGAGATCCATTTATAATGCAAATAATTTTGTTCGCAAATTTAGATTACATTTCAGTCCTTAGGCAGTAGATTATTTACACGTATGTATTTTAGTTTCTTTAAAATATTTTTGTTTCATAATAATTTATTAACCATTTTAGTAATGGGATTTCTGAGGAGTGTGGCTGGCTATACAATAACAGATAGAAAACGAAATTAAAATATGCGAAGAGAACTAAATATATTCAAATTATTGGATAGAATTACACAATATAGAGATGAATGGACGGACCACCTCAATAGAATGGATAACAGTAGAATTCCGAAACAGATTCTTCTTTACAAACCACTAGGACGAAGAAATGCTGGAAGACCCAGTAAAAGATGGACATACCAATTCTAACATGAGATCGGAACAGACCAGCGGGTCTAATCCTTGATGCTGCTGCTGATGATGATTTTAGTAATATTTGAATGGAGAAGTGGTATGACTATATAACTGTATCTACATAACGTTATGAAATTATTTACGACTGGAAACTAGAAGAAATATACTTACTTACTTACTTACTTACTTACTTACTCACTGGCACTATCGAACCCGTAGGTTCATGGCCGCGCGGACATAAGCTCTCCATACATCCCTATCCTGAGCTAATCCTTTCCAATCATTCCCTGTATAATCTACTCCCCTCAAATCATAGTTAATGCTATTCTCCCACCTCATTCTTGGTGTACCAACTGGGCGCCTTCCCTCTCGCTTTCCTACAAGAAGCTTCCATGCAAGTCTTTTACTCCCCATACGTGCAACAAGTCCTGCCCATCGCAGTCTACGAGACTTAACTGTTCTTATTATATCTGGCTTCCTATAAAGACTATGTAGTTCATTGTTATGTAAGTCTTGTCCATTCACCTGTCTGTTCATCTCTTTTTGGTCCAAAAATTTTCCTAAGTACTTTATTCTCAAATACTCGTAATCTCATTTCCTCCCTTAAAGTAAGAGTCCATGTTTCGCACCCATATAATATAACTGGTAGAATAATAGTTTTATATATTTTCAGTTTAACGTTTTTTTAAAGGAGTTGGGACATCAAGAGTCTCTGTAATGCATAATAGCACGCATTTCCAGAATTGGGCCTATGTTTTAATTTCTTTGTGCATCTCATTCCTATTTGTGATTATTGTTCCTAGGTATTTGAATTCAGCCACTTCCTCAAAATTTTCTTCATTTGTCATTAGCTGTCCATTTCCATTATATAATGTATTTCTACGTGTGACCATATATTTAGTTTTACTGATATTTACTTCCAGTCCTAATTCCTTAGTGTTACTCAATATTAATATAAAATTATAGAATATTCACCTGAAAGGTCCGTCTCCTCAACTTAATTATCATTTAACTGTAGCGCTTTCGGGACTTGTCCCATCATCGGCAGGATTCAAAACTGGTGTTTCACTGAAGATCTGGTAGAGGGGGTTGCATGTATTTGGTTCGTTTTCGTTTATCAGGCTGTCGTTGTGAGCTGCTTTCTTGATTTCCATCTCTTCGAGTATGTTTATCTTCGCTGGATTATTTTCTCTGTGCATTACTGTTAGGGTGTTTTCAATATTTAACATGCGATGTCCTTCATGGATAACGTGTTTTGCATAGCTTGATTTACCTTCTGCGTGAATGAAGTCTCGAAAATGTTCTTTGAATCTGATGTTAAAACTCCTGTTTGTCCTTCCTATATAAAATTTGTTGCAGTCCTGACATGTCAGTTTATAAACTCCTTTGTTGTTGAAAATGTTATTTTCTTCAATGTTATTGTTTATTATGTTGTTTAATTTGTTATTGGTTCTGTATGCTATTTTTACGTTTTTATCGGCTTCTTTTAGTGCATTGGCTAATTTTGTTGTTTCTTTTCCTGTGTATGTAAGTGTTATCCATGTTTTCTTGTTGTTGTCAGATTCTTTTTCTAATTTAGTTATGTTGGTTATGTTGTTCTTCCTTTTTTGTTTTTTTACGAGCTTATCTATGAATTCTTCATTATAGCCATTGGTTTTTGCCATATACTTAATGTAGTTGAGTTCTTGGATATAATTGTCTTTGCTTAATGGGAGTTTCAACATTCTACTGACTAAGCTATTAAATGTACTAATTTTCTGTTGAAAAGGGTGTGTAGAATTTTTGTTTATGGCCAGAGCATTGTTTGTGGGTTTCCGGTAGATACCGATTTCTAGTTTATTGTTGTGTAGATTTTTGGTTATAGACAAATCTAAGTAGTTTATGCTGTTGTTAACTTCTATTTCTTCGGTGAAAGTGATTTTTTCATGCATGTTGTTTAAGTCTTGTAGTATTTCTTTTTCTTTTCTGTTTTCATTTTCATATATTACTAGTACATCATCGACATATCGTGTTATTAGTTTTATGTTGAATTTGTGTATTAGTTCCTCAAAATGTTTATTTTCCAGTTCTTGTAGGAAGATTTCTGCCATTATTCCAGATGTAGGACTCCCCATCGGGATCCCGTCTTCTTGAATAAATAGTTCATTGTTAAATTGGAAGTAATTTTGCTTTATTGAGACGGACCTTTCAGGTGAATATTCTATAATTTTATATTAATTTTGAATAAACCTCAACGGAACACATCATGAATCTTATAAAAGTTGTTACTCAATAGTGTGTGCGTGTTGGCCTTTAGTATCTCCTCGCTATCGGCCAGTAAGGAATAAAAATTTCAAGAGCACACAAGAAGTCCAAACATTTTTTGCAGATGATCAAGCTGTGATAGTCGATCCAGAAGATGCATTACAGAAATCAGCTTACAAGTTACAATCAATAGCATAGATATATGTCTTAAAAATATCATCACAAACGGAGATATTTGCATTCAAAACAACAAATCCAATTAGAAGTAAATAAATAATGGTATAACAGACCAAATAAATACATTTATCTACCTAGAATGTTCAGTTTCATAAGAAAATTAAAAGAGTATCACTAAAAAAAGACAATGGCATTTTTACAAATAGCAGGAATTGTTTCCTCTTACCCTCTAATCTTAAATCTCTCACAAGTACAGAGTTATACAAGGTTTAAAAATATATAACACTCTTGCAGAAACTACATTGGCATATGGTTCTGAAACATGAGCAATAAAAAATGAATCCCGCATCACGGCAGCAGAGATTGTATTAATGATGGAAATAGTAAAGTACACGTGGCAAGATCATAAAACAAACACAGAAATATTATCAGAACTATTGTTGAAACAAATTACAGAAACAAATGGAGACAATACGATAGAAGAATGATCAGAGAAATATGTGCAATTTCTTCTTCGTTATACGGGCTGGGCAAATTGCCTGTTCTGCCTCACAGTTGTTCTGTCCATCTTTTCATGGCCTTCCTACATTCCTTTGAACTTCTTGTCTTGTAGTTAAATGCTGCTTTTGGTAATCTTGTTACATTCATTCTTTCTACATGTCTAAACTTTATCTCTTCTATATCTTCGATTTTATCTTTCAATGGATACATATTTAACTCTGTTCTTATATCATCATTCTTTATCCGATCCATTCTTGTGCAGCCTTCTAAGGAAATTCATTTGAACGCTTTGTGCTTTACTTTGTATTTTTTTTTGTCATTACCCAAGTTGCACTCCCATTAAGTAATGCAGGAACTGCCATTGTTTTATAAAACTTCAATCTAGTATCTCGTGTCTTATGATGAAAGTTAAAAATTAAATTGTACCTGTTGGTAGGTGCAGTCGTGTTCAACTTTGTTAAAAAATAGTGTATATAAAATTAACTGGAGCGCTTTCGGAATTATCTCTTCCATCTTTCTTTCTCTTCTGCAGGTAGAGCTTCCGCTACTCGGTGTTGTTGTGTACGGTGATGTATACCCAATTGTTTGTAGCAGCAACTGACTTGTTTTTGACGATATCGTATAATGGGTTTGATTGGGGTGCGTCAAAAACAAGTCAGTTGCTGCTACAAACAGTTGGAGTATACATCACCGTACACAACAACAACGAGTAGCGGAAGCTCAACCTGCAGAAGATGGAAGATAACTTCCGAAAGTGCTCCAGTTAATTTTATATACAATATATTAACAAAGTTGAGGACGACGGCACCTACCAACAGGTACAATCTAATTTTTAACTTTCATCATATGACTTCACCTCAACGGAATTTGATATGAATTTTACTAGTATTGATCTCTTATCTTGTTTTTTATTTAATGTTTTATGTATATTTCCTAATATCATTTGAAATTTCGACAGTTTATGTCTCTTCAACTTTTGTGTTTATAATAAAATTACAACACAAATAATTAACATTTGTTAATTGTTCCAGAGATTTATGTCCAATTTAATATTAAAATACATCTTAATTGGGAAACAAAACCAAGCTTCTACCACTTAGAATAGTATTGGATGGATAATGAGACCGGAACAGGCCACTAAGGCCTTTTTCCTTGACTGTTTGATGATGAAGATGATTTCATAACTTCCACTGTATTGAACGAGTTCAAAAGCGGTACTCTCTACACATTTTCCCGAAGTATTATTTAAGTAGTAGTAGTAGTAGGACTTTATTAGACAAAAAGTAAGATATTTACAATATTATTTACAAATATGGGTCGCACGGGCAGTAAGCCGTACGTGCTGTTGACAGTCCGTTACAATAAAGTAATAATTGGTACTAGTGTAAAGAAAAATAAACAACAAAAACAGCAATAACATTACAATTACATAAAGAAAACGGAGCAGTGATGTTGGTCGACCGCGGTGGGCTAGTGGTTACGTTCCTTGTCTCTAGTTTCGAGGGTCGATAGTTCAAACCCGGCCGGGGTCGATGGATTTTTAGGATGGAAAATTCTAAGGAGTGAGTCTTCCAGGATGGACTTTAAGCCGTGGGTCCCGAACCTGAAGATTTTCAGACTCATAAAAGAACCGCAAGCCTGAATAAAGAGGCCTCTGTGCAAACTTTACCGCCCGTTACCCATCCAAGTAATACATTAGTTATCCACTAGGTGCCACACTGACCTCGTATCACTCACTGACATCTACGAGTAAAGAATCGTAACTAAATATGGTTTATTAAACATTCACACTATGGAGCACCCTAATCCCCACACGGGGAAGAACGGGATATATATATATATATATATATGTGTGTTATAATTAAATGTTTAACATTGAGCAATGTAAGCTTAATATGGTATGATAAGAAAAATAAATGCCTGGACGGGATTCGAACCCGGATCTCTGAGTCTGTACCCAGCGTGATATCCATTACACTACCAGGCGAATCTAATTCAAACACTTATTTTTCTTATATATGTATTATATTCTCCATTATTACTAGATGTCGCGAGAACTCTGTCTTCACTGCCACTAGATAGTAATAATGGAGAATATAATACATATATAAGAAAAATAAATGTTTGAATTGGATTCGCCTGGTAGTGTAATGGATATCACGCTGTGGTACAGACTCAGAGATCCGGGTTCGAATCCCGTCCAGGCATTTATTTTTCTTATCATACCATATATATGTATATATATATATGTATATATATATATATGGATAAGTAGTGATAGGCTATTTCAGTTTGGAAGCAGAGGATATAACTTGTTTTTATTCACTTGTATCAGGACAGGGTTCCACATTGTAGTGGATAATACCAGTTTTGATAATAATGGACTATGTGAAAGTATTAGTGACATGACCATCTATATGTATCTTCTCTAGTTATGATATGCGTTTATTTCAAATTTAATGATGTGCTCTTTGTCCACTGTCCCTGACCTCAGTAACCACCGTGGTTTGGTTGCGGATCACCACTACGAAGAAAGATTAACCCATGTTGGCCTGACTGATTTAGTTGTGCTACTAGGATTAACCGTACATTAGCATTATTGATCCTATTGACATTATAATATTAACATTGCCAAAACATAGAATCGTGCGTATTATAGTTGTTATTTTATTATTGTATTTTTATCATAATTATTATATTATATTTATATTATATTTTTTATATTATATTTTTGTTATATTATATTTTTAATATGTTTATCTTTCATTATATTGTATTTTTATTATATTATATTATATTATAATTCTATTATATTATATTATCTTATCTTCTATTCTCTTATCTTATCTTTCTCTCTTCTCTTCTATTCTCTTCTCTTCTCTTCTCTTCTCTTCTCCTCTCTTCCTTCTCTTCTCTTCTCTTCTCTTCTCTTCTCTTCTCTTCTCTCTCTCTCTTCTTCTCTTCTCTTTCTCTTCTCTTCTCTTCTCTTCTCTTCTCTTCTCTTCTCTTCTCTTCTCTCTCTTCTCTTCTTTCTCTTCTCCTCTCTTCTCTTATATTATATTCCGTAGCGTAAGTGGTTAAGAAGGCACCGATCTACAAGCCGGAGGGGTCGAGGTTTCAAGTCCGTTGGGGTCAGGATTTTTAAACTGACCCAAACCCTCTGGCGGCACTATGGCCCTGGAGTCTACTCAGCCTCTAACTGAAATGAGTACCAGACGCTTGTTCTGGGGTAAAGGCGGCCGTCACGCAGGGCTGACAACCAGGCTGACGTAAAGGGCCGATTGTCTAGAAAAAGTGGGAGCCTTAACCTCCTACTACCCCAAGGGCCTCCTGGGCCTGTTGTGGGATCACTTTACTTTATTTTTTATTATACTATATTCTATTATATTGACTGCAATGAAAATTACGAAATACAAACTTTTAAAAATTACATTATAATATAAAAACACGATCACAGAAACACCAAAATAGGAAACATTAAATAATACATAAACATTATAATAATGATGAGTATGAAAACATAACGCAGAAACTAACCACGTTGCAAACTGGATAAACAAATGTTACAACTTAAAACTACACTCTAAGATAATACAATTAGGCCTGTCACAATATGACAATATAAAGTTCAAACTTAAAAAATATGAAATTATTGTATTGTCACGGGTCCTCTACAAGTATACAGAGTTTCAAGTCGATCCAATGATTTTAAGTGGGTTGAAAATCGCGTTGAAAGATTCCGTTACATAGATAGATAGATAGATAGATAGATAGATAGATAGATAGATAGATAGATAGATAGATAGATACAGGTCAAGCTAATATAAAGCGTGTAAAAAAGAACTTTAAAAGTAACAATTAATGTAGAATAATTAGAGTGTTAAAAGTCAGCCTATAAATTAAAAGTTTTAATTTCACTCATCACAATTTAAAAATATATAAAAAATAATGTATAACTGGCCTATATGCACATCAAGCACAATAAACTCAAAAGCTATAATAATTCATAATTATAACAGCAGAAGTTAATAAACTGATTTTCTAACTTATGAACACCATAGTTGAAGTTAAATAAAATAAATATTTATGAAAATCATTTAAAACTTTGATAGTTTTATTTATTTATTACGTTATGGATTTTCATCAAGTAAACACAAAATTAATTTATTACTTCATCATCATCCGGTATCATGACAGCTGACGCCGTTTTCCGAAAACCAAACGCCATTCCTCTCTGTCCATGCATTGATCTTCCTCCAATCCTATGATGGAGTTGCCAGTCTCCCATCGGGCGCCTCCCTAGGTGGCGGATAGGGAAATGCTCACCAGATATGGCGGGTATTGGAGAAATAAAATACCCAGGGCGGACCAAAACTAGCGCTGCTGCCTTGCCGTAAGATACTGCACTATCAAAGGCTAGAGGAAGAAAACTTTGAACAAAAATTACCCGTTCCCAGGTTGGGGGTTGATGCATCGGGTCAGCTCCTCGTTCATCATAAAAAGAAAAATATGCTAAAAACCAACAATCATGCCTTAATTTATTACTCAAGGGTTTATAATTTATTATCAATATTACAATTTTTTTTAAATGTGTATTTTTCACTTCATTTTAAATTCACACACCACCCATAGTACGAAAAGGCAACGAAGTGGCATTGTAATACACATTTCGATAACTATAAAGCCTGAAAAATGAGGTTTTCACTGTTTTCAAGATATTTTATCTAGATCGTATCACTGAAATAAAAATTTCATAGGCTTTTGAAGCGCAGGAAAGAAATGATGTTTCAACAAAGCGACACCGCGGGGTGCTATCTTCCATGAAACAATGCACTTCCTCTAACATATATATGAGTAATACAGGATGAGGCATAAACACCTGTTGGTTTTTTAAATAATTTTAACACTGTTTGCTTGGTCAAAGATATATTTGAGTAATGTTGAAATATTTACAATTTTGTGAGGATTTGGAAAGTTGGTTGATGCATTTGAGGTAGGAGGACTGAAGATAAATTATATTAAAACAGAATATATGGTAATTGGAGGAAATTCAGAAGACCTACAAATAAATAATATTATAATTAAATGTGTTGAAGCATTTAAATATCTGGGTTCTATAATAGATAAATCTGGTTCTTGTGAAAAATATATTAACAGATTAAATTGTGCAAGGAAGACGATTAGATCCCTGAATGGTATTTTATGGAATAGAAATCTGACCAGAAAAAAAAGAGATTATACAGACAATAACAGCAAGTATACTTACATATGGATCAGAAATGAAAGGCTGCAGAAAAGTGTCTTTGCGACAGAAATGGACGGATTTAGGACAAATATGAGAATATCCAGGCTACACATATTAGAAATATATATATATATTAGACAAGAAATGGATGCACAAGAAACTGTTATCGATAGGATAACAAAGAGAGCTTTACAGTGGTATGGACATGTACAACGGATTGTGGATGAACTGTGGCCTAAACGGGGGTTAGATTGGATGATACTAGGCAGAAGGAAGAGGGGGAGAAGTATAAGAACATGGTATAAATGAATATATGATGCCTTGATGAAGAGGGGTATGGAAGAAGAACAATGGGAAGAGAGGAATCTCTGAAAAGCAGGAATTAAGGGCGAACTGCTGTAAAGTGGAAAGCCTGTATTCAGTAAGTATGGAGTTTTAGATAACACTGTTCATTGACTTTTACACGCTTTATATTAGCTTAGCCTGTATCTATCTATGTAACGGAATCTTTGAACGCGATTTTCACCCACTTAAAAACATTGGATCGACTTGAAACTTTCTACACTTGTAAAGGACGCGTGACAAAACAGTAATTTCATAATTTTTTCTAAGATCCTGGCTAGGATCATCAGGACTTCAAAAAAATAAAGACCGGTATAATAGGTTGCGGACTTATCGACATTTTAGTCCATAAATTTTCATGGGATTCCGGTTTATGACTGTCAATTAAACTAAAAATTACAAAAATAAATAAGAGTTTAAAAAACTAAAAACAACACTCTTTATTATAAAACAAAACTAAAAAAATAATAATTTTAATTTCCTGCACGCTTGGGGTGAAATTAAAGTGGTCAACAAAAAAATCATCTCCAACACATCTAGAATAAAACTAGAGTTATCTATAAAAAAGTGTGGGGTGCTTATTATGGTTTTTACGTTTTCTTTTTAGATACTTCACTTTTACCGATCTCTGTTTATTATCAAATATATTAATTGATATAGAGCGCCCCACGCTTTTGATAGTAAAATTATTTTTTTGTGGATAACTCTAGTTTTATTCCAGATGTGTTGGAGATGATTTTTTGACCACTTTAATGTTGTCCCAAGCGTGTTGGAAATTAAAATTATTTTTCATTTTTTAGTTCGGTTTTCTAACAAAGCGTGTTGTTTAGTTTCTTTATAACTATTATCTATTATATATTTGTTTTTGAATTGACAGTAGTGATTATTATCAGAGAATGCAGTGCGATAGGATATTAGCCTCTGCTGGAACAAATTATTGCAGTAAGAACAACTCTGATACATCTATTCAACAGCATTTTCAGAGTTACAATGCTACCTCTTGGAACAATGTGTCATTGTGCAAAATATCATGTAGAAGTTTCTGTACAAAATGCAAAACTGGAAGTCTGTAACACTTCTAAAAGCCTGCATGATAGGTCTACAAAATTCAGCATTTCCATCAGATATACTAGTAGCCAGATTTATTTTTTCTAATTTTGATCAATCAGTATCGTAACATGATCTTTTTTTCACATCAGATGATTTTTTACCTTAAAGGATATGTTAACAAGCCGCTACTGAACCATGCCATATCAAACTCCATGAAATTTTATATATTTGAACATGACACAAATATATCTTGTGCCAAGCTCGCGGTGTTAATGTAACACTGGACAACATGATTTTTGTCTCATGAGTTCCAATAGTTGTACATAATGCAGTTATTTTATCGTGTTTTCAAATATGTATTCGGAATTTCTCCCATCACCCACAGTTTTATTTTATTTCAATTTTAATTAACGGATTTAAATAATTTTTTAATAAATGTTTTTTCGTCCATTTGTCCATTGTAAAATAAAACCAAATGAGCTAACTCAGGAGATTTCAGCTATGGAAAAGAGATATCAAGGCAAATGGAATCCTAATATGCTGGCCGATTATTGTTGGACTATCAAGAGGGATGCTCCACAGGCGAAATATAGCAGAAAATCGTCATCTCTCACTCTCTAGGTGAGTCCGAATGTTCGAATATTGTGTAGTTACGAGTGTAGAAGATATTAAAGTGTTTGAAATTATAAATGTCTGTCTCGGAAACCTTGTGTGATGGAGAAAAACCGATATCATATTTGAATTTAGGAGAAAAAATACTATCAGAATCATATGTTTTTCTTTCTGATACAAAAAAAGTTTATTTTTTGTTGCTCAGTGTAATTATTAAAACTATCAGGTATTTTGTTCAATGATATTAATAAGCTGTTAGTTCATCCCGATGATGTAGTACTACTGGGCGTTACCGAAGAGATACTAAAAGCCAAAACGCACACTCTGCTGAGTAAACACTAAGAAATTGGAACTGGAAGTAAATATTAATAAAACTAAATATATGGTCACACATAGAAATACATTATATAATAGAAATGGACACCTAATGACGAATGAGGGAAATTTTGAGGAAGTGGTTGAATTCAAATACCTAGGAACAATAATCACAAATAGGAATGAGACGCACAAAGAAATTAAACATAGGCTCAATACTAGAAATGCGTGCTGTTATGCATTACAGAGACTCTTGACGCCCCAACTCCTTTCCAAAAGCATTAAACTGAAAATATATAAAACACTAAGAAATTGGAACTGGAAGTAAATATTAATAAAACTAAATATATGGTCACACATAGAAATACATTATATAATAGAAATGGACACCTAATGACGAATGAGGGAAATTTTGAGGAAGTGGTTGAATTCAAATACCTAGGAACAATAATCACAAATAGGAATGAGACGCACAAAGAAATTAAACATAGGCTCAATACTGGAAATGCGTGCTGTTATGCATTACAGAGACTCTTGATGCCCCAACTCCTTTCCAAAAGCATTAAACTGAAAATATATAAAACTATTATTATACAAATTGTATTATATGGATACAAAACATTGGACTCTTACGTTAAGGGAGGAAAGGAGATTACGAGTATTTGAGAATAAAGTTTTTAGGAAAATGTTTGGACTAAAGAGAAATGAACAGACAAATCAATGGAGAAGACTGCATAACATTGAACTACATGGTCTTTATAGGAATCCAGTTATAATAAGAGCAATTAAGTCTCGTAAACTGCGATGGACAGGAGATGTGGCACGAATGGGGAATGAAATACGTGCTTCTTGTAGGAAAACCAGTTGGAAAACGCCTAGTTGGTAGAACAAGAATGAGGCGAGAGAATAACATTAACTATGATTTGAGGGAAGTGGATTATACAGCAAGAAATTATCAAGCAGGAGGAAGACGTGATGTTCGAAGACCTAGAAGACGTTGGGCTGATGCATTATGAAGTCGGAACGGGCAATTGCCTAATCCCTGGAGTGATGATGATGATGATGATGATGATGGATTATACAGGGAATGATTGGAAAACATTGGCTCAGGATAGGGATGTATGGAGAGCATTATGTCCGCGCGGTCATGAACCTACGGGTTCAATAGAGCCACTGAGTTAATTAGTCATCATGTATTTGTGCCCCCCTGTATTTATCGACAATTTCACGCCTAGTTTTGAGTTGCCCGAAGGTGATGACATAAGATATTATTCAGAATATTTAAATAAAATTTTACCTACGTGTTCACATACTATACTTCGCTTGGTGTGCTATTAGTCAAATATCCGGCTGCAAGATTTACTACGTTCATCGAGTGTATGAACAAAATCAATTTTTTCATAAAATTGTGAATTACTGAATACATTTTTGCCGAGTTGCCTATTAAAATTCGGCCGCCAGTATGTTTAATTACAATATAATTTATTTATTTACTCGAAATAATTTGATTCACTTGTTATTAAATAAATTATATCAATGAAGTAATATGTTGCTGGAACAAAACGTATAAATTTGGAATAAGAATATCAGAAAATATATAATTAAACACCCTATTGTTTGCAGATGACCAAATAATAATAGCAAATTCCGAAGATAATCTACAGAAAGGTCTGTATGAACTTAACAAAATTACAGAAGAATATGGATTAAAGATATCAACAGAAAAGACAAAAATTATGGCATTTCAAGGTGTAGATCCTGTCAGAAGTAAAATTGTACTGGACAATAAAATTTTGGAGCAGGTGAATAATTTTACATATCTAGGATGCAATATCTCATATGAAGAAGAAAAGGATGTAAATGCAAAAATATCAAAATTTTTAAGAATTTTAGGGTTAATAAATTCTATCTTCAAGCCACAGTTAGTCCAAAGGCATTCAAGACTGAAAGTGTATAAAACACTGGCTCTTCCAACTCTTTTGTATGGTAGCGAAGTATGGACGTTGAAACAGAAGGATATACAGAGACTTAGATCTGCTGAAATGAGATATCTTCGGAGGACTGCAGGATACACACTACTAGATCACAAAAAAATGAAGACATCTTAGAAGAATTACACATGGAATCTTTAGAAAGCAACATTTCTGATTATAAGTCAAGATGGATGCAACATGTTCATCGAATGGAAGATCACAGAATACCCAAACAAATGTTAAGATATCAACCTGCAGGAAGAAGAAGACCAGGACGTCCACTCAAAAGACTTCTGGATGGTGTTTCTCTTGAGGCCGAAACAGGTCAACAAATGGCCTAAATTCGTGAATGTACTATGATGATGATGATAATCCAATTCGCAGGAATCGATGTATAGAGCTTGAAAAGTTTTGGTTGCCATTGCACACTTGGCTGTAAATCTCCTCGCGGCTACAGCAGACTGTGACACCAATCAGTAATAAAATGGCGGGAAGTACGTATTTATTGTTTTATATTGTTTCAAATAAAGCTCAGTTCATTTAAAATGCAGTGATTTGTTTCGTATCATGCATATTAACACTACATTTGGATATATTCGTATTTTTGTATATACATTGTACGTAGTATACATAAAGGGCAGTGGGTTTACTTCCCGCTAAGAGGGAACAATATGAAACAATAAATACATACTTACCGCTATTTTATTACTGATTGGTGTCACAGCCTACTGTAGCCGCGAGGAGGTTTACGGCCAAGTGTGCAATGGCAACCAACATTTTTCAAGCTCAATACATCGATTTCCGCGATCTGGATTATAATTTATTTTAATAACAAGTGAATCAAATTATTTCGAATAAATTAATTAATTATATTTTAATTAAACATACTGGCGGCCGAATTTTAATAGTAAACTCGGCAAAAATATGTTCAGTAATTGACAATTTTATGAAAAGGAGATACTAAAGGCCAACACGCACACACTATTGAGTAACACTAAGAAATTAGGACTGGAAGTAACTATCAGTAAAACTAAATATATGGTCACACGTAGAAATTCAGTATATAATGGAAATGGACAGCTAATGACAAATGAAGGAAATTTTGAGGAAGTAGCTGAATTCAAATATCTAGGAACAATAATCACAAACAGGAATGAGATGCACAAAGAAATTAAACATAGGCTCAATTCTGGAAATGCGTGCTATTATGCATTGCAGAGACTTTTGATGTCCCAACTCCTTTCAAAAAACGTTAAGCTGAAAATATATAAAACTATTATTCTACCAGTTATATTATATGGGTGCGAAACATGGACTCTTACTTTAAGAGAGGAAAGGAGATTACGAGTATTTGAGAATAAAGTTCTTAGGAAAATTTTTGGACCAAAGAGAGATGAACAAACAGGTGAATGGAGAAGACTACATAACAATGAACTACTTGGTCTTTATAGGAACCCAGATATAATAAGAACAGTTAAATCTCGTAGATTGCGATGGGCAGGACATGTTGCACGTATGGAGAATGAAAGACGTGCATGGAAGCTTCTTGTAGGAAAGCCAGAGGGAAAATGCCCAGTTGCTAGACCATGAATGAGGTGGGAGAACAACATAAACTGTGATTTGAGGGAAGTAGATTATACAGGGAATGATTGGAAAGCATTAGCTCAGGATAGGGATGTATGGAGAGCTTATGTCCGCGCGGCCATGAACCTACGGGTTCGATTGTGCCAGTGAGTAAGTAATTGATTTTGTTCATACACTCGAACGTAGTAATCTTGCAGCCGGATCTTGGACTGTATGGGTTTCATTTTATGTATAGCTGTGAATGCTCAGAATAGCGGGCGTGATCCTGGCACGGAATTCGGTCACGACTACACTTTGACTGTTATTATCATACAATTGTGCAGTCACGACTTGTCGCAGTTTCTTTTCAGAGCAACCTGCTATTTTCGACGTTACACTCCTCAAAATTCACTCACGAAAACGGTAACTTCGTGTTTTACTTGTGGTCTCTGTCAGCCTGCCTTCAGCTTGATTTAAACGGTTGTTATATTTAGTTACAGGTGTCCTGGAGGTCAAAGTCAAGTCAGTATGCATGATGTAAATAAAAATAATTAGTCCACCGCTGTGGTCTCAAGGTAGCGTGCTGCCTTGTTACGCAACGGACCCGGGTTCGATCCTTGGTCGGGACAACTTTGCTGGGTCATTTTTTTCTGAGTTTTTCCTCACTTGTAAGACAAATATCAAGAAACTTTAAGGTCCCCGAACATTATTTGGCCATCATTATCATCATTAACACATTCATTAAATTTTCATTAAATTTAGGATTAAGGCCTCTCCTGGCGCATCATTACCATCATCATCTATCATATATCATCGGGGCAGTGTAACTCCGCCTTACAGGTTAAAATAACGCCATGCTAGGAGAGAATACCAGAATTTCGAAATAACAACATGGTGGCATTAAAAAAAATGATAATCTTTACGGATTGAATTAAAAAATGTTCGTTTCGATCCCACGCATAAAACTGGTCTCTCCATTGTGCTCTTGGTCGCCCTACGCATCTATACCCCTCTGGCTTATATGTGAATTTTATTATTTATTTATTTATTTATTTAGCCTGGTGGAGTTCAGGCCATGTCGCCTTCTCTTCCACTCACCAGAACAAACATACGAAATTTAAATACAAAAAAGAATACAATAATATTACATACTAAGCAATAAACTGAACAATAATATAAATAAGTGTAACAATACAATAAAATTAAACACAATTAAAACTAACAAAAGAAATGTACACAAAGGAATAACAGCTCGAATCTACTATAGAAGAAAAATAAATACAAAGAAAGTAATAAACTGTAATGAATTAATCTATATCTATATATATATAAATACATACACACATGTATATATATATATATATATATATATAGGTAAAAATATTGGTAAATCTTAATACTATTTTTATTGAATAAAGGAAAAACAAATTATTATTGATTGTCAAAAAATATTAGTGAGATGTTTCTGTTAATAATTTTACTATCAGTGTTTTGTTGAATTTCCTTGGTCCATTATTTGAATTTAATCGAACTAGTTTTGTTTGTATTATTTGATTCTGTCTGTTAAGCTCATCCCTAATGTTTTACTAGTTTTTTATCTTGTAATATTTATGCAGCTACATGTCACAAGAAACTCATTTCGGCAGATTCTATTTTTTTACTTGATTTTTACTCAAAGTCCAATTTTCGGAGTCATATAACAATACAGAAACAGCCATAACATTTTAAAATTTAAAATTTGTTTGATTCCTTTTTTTTTTTTAACAGCTGAAATTGTTCCACATATGTATCTGAATTTATTAAATTTGTTTTCGACATCCTTTTGTTTACCTATGTTACTTCATATTTCAGGTAATTAAATAATAATAATAACCTTCTTCTTACTTCCAAGTATTAGGCCAAGGCCTGTTACGATCCTATAGAAAATTTTCCCTCCAGCGTTTCATAGGACGGCCCAGAGATGTTCGTCCTCCTAGTATATAATTATAAACAGCTTTGGGGATCCGATTTGAACTCATTCTTTCAAGATGGTGTTTCCAATTTAGTTGGTACTGTTTAATATATTCCAAAACTGGCGTAGTCTTCAATTCTTTTAAGATGTCGGTGTTCCTTTTCCGATCCCATCTGGTGTAACCTGCTGTTCTGCGCATGAATCTCATTTCACAAGCCATTATTCTGCTTTCATGTTGTCTTTTTAGTGTCCATGCTTCACTACCATAGGTCAACACTGGTCTAGCCAAAGTGTTATATAAATGTAATCTGGTGTTTTTTTGTACAAGGGATGCTTTCATAACTCGTTTAACATTTCCCAAACTTTTATTATAACTGGTAATAATACTAATAATAATAATAATAATAATAATAATTCGTTAATACTCTCGCGCGGACACAATCTCTGCTCTGTCCCTATTCTGACCTAATGTTTTCGAAACATTCCGTTAATAAAAAGCCTCCCTCATATCAAGTAATTATTACTCATTTTTGGTTAAAGCACTGCGCTACAAGCCGGGAGGTCGAGGGTTCGAATTGCGGTGGTGTCAGGATTTTTAAAACTGACCCAAACTTTCTGGCGGCACTATGGTCGTGCGATCGACTCAGCTTATAACGAAAATGAGTATCAGACGCTTGTTCTGGGGGTAAAGGCGGCCGTCACACAGGGCTGATAACTCCGCTGACATCAACTGCTGATTGTCCAGAAAAGATGGGAGCCTTAATTTCCTATACTACCCCAAGGGATCACTTTACTTTTTTTTTAATTGGATTCCTATAAAGATCATGTAACTCATTGTTGGGTAGTCTTTTGCATTCGTCTGTCTGTTCATCTCTCTTACTGATGAAACATAGGCTAATTAAATGTTATGTCTTATAAATATTTTTTAACGAAATACGAAACAGAATAATTACATTTTAACTTTAAATATTCCATACTCAGGATTTAAATAATGGGGATCTTAGATTAGGTCTGTAGTTAAAATTTAATTCCTAAAAACCCAGTCCGAATTAATATCTGTTAAATAGCTTCAATGATATATTCAGTAAGAAAAAGAGAGAAAAAATGTAATATTCCGTTAATTGACTTCCTTTCTTTAATCAGCTTTAGATTCATTACTCGTTTCACGTAATCCTCATCAGCATAGAATCGAATTTGCCGACGAATAGGAAATATGCGGATATCGGAGAAGGAATTACCGCAGAATGAATCTGCAGGAACTCGAACGTGAAGAGACTCTATTGTTCCTGCTCTAAAGGATTGTTTGGGGTTTACAGATGTAAATAACACCCGGAGAAAGCCTTTAATACAATGATATAATTATACGTTTTGTTAATGATATCTGGTTAGAATCGCAATTTTTTACCGGAACCGTTAGCGACACATTTGTTGTTACTTTCTTTTCAAAACAGCCTGATGTGTAATGTGATCTTAATTATTGCCATTATTAACCCTTAAATTGGCGAAACAATAATTTCGCCAGTTATTCAAACGTTCTTCTTCTTCCTTCCAAGTATTAGGCCAAGGCCTGTTACGATCCTATAGAAAATTTTCCCTCCAGCGTTTGAGGGAAATTCTCGTATAAGACTTGAAAGCATAATAATAGTCCCTTCGATTGGTTGCTGGCCAAAAGAAGGCAAGACCAGTGATGGGGCTGCCATCTTATAGCCTCTGGCCAGGCTTTTCTGGAGAAGAAAAGAAAATAAAGGAAAGAAGAAATGGAAGAAAGGAAAGACTCCCTAGCCCTCGGATGCCCTAATAGCATTGGGGTCGAAAAAACAAGAGTTAACCAAGAGAGGTTAGATAGTAAAGTTAAAAGAGTGCAAAACACAAGTAAGTGGAAGAAATGTTTTGCACAGCTTGGGCACCTTGTGGTTGCCATCCACATATCCCCTAGATGAGGACTCCTGAAGGGGTTATTCAAACTTTTCGGACCGCAAAGAAAACAAAATCATGTAAAACTCTAAGTTATTATTGCAGGATACATTATTACGTAATTTGACACAGACTTAAGTTATGTATAATCATTTGTTTTTTATTGTCTAATAAATAAAATAAATAAATAAATAAATAAATGAAATCAATGTATCTTAAAAGATACATTGTGAAGTTAAGGGTTAACAGCAAAGTAGAGAGTGTGCCTGCAGCTAAATTAGTTTATATATATATATATATATATAAACAATGTATGTCTGTCTGTCTGTCTATATGTCTGTCCTTTATACACTTTAAACCATACAACCGATCCTCGTAAAAGTTTGTATATGCTGGATTTCAGATGCGGTGAGTGTTTAGCCATTATGTATTATGGTCTAAAATCATAAGGTGTAGAAGTTCACCTGAAACGAAAATTTAAAATCGATCTAGCGATCGCAATTTTCGATCTTTCACGACAAAACTCAGAATATCCTATTAAAATATACTGAGGTATGTATTATCAAAAATGTCAGCGAAATCCGACCGTTAGAAGTAGGAGAAATTAAAAAATGCTTATACGACTGGACCGATATTGATGAAAATGTTTTGTTTATGTTTGATCGGGTCCTTGATTGGTTTACATTCACAATTGGATCCTTTTAAAACCATTAGGTGTAGGATTTAACCTGAAGTGAAAATTTAATAATCGCTCTATCGGTTACAATTTTCGATGTTTCACAATGAAACCCAGTACACCCAATTAAAATAAACCGAGGTAGGTATTTTCAAAAAATCAACGAAATCTGGCAATTGGAAGTGGAGGTTTACTTGAAATCCGAAATTAAAAACTACCTAAACGACTGCACCGTTTTTGATGAGAATTTTGTGTTTGTTTGAGTGGGTCTCTGGATGGTTTAGATTCGCAATTGGGTTCTCTAAAACCATTAGATGAAGTGAATATTTATAAATCGCTTTAGCGGTCATAATTTTCTATGTTTCGCACCGAAACTAGGTATATCCTAATAAAATAAACCCAGGTTGATATTTATCCAGAAATTAGTTTTTAATGACGAAATATGGTGAGAAGCGTTTCTGATTATGTTTGCAGAATACAGTCTCAACTGGCTCATTAACTGCAATACCTAATGAGTTAGGCCTACATTCTATCACACATAGAGTTGGGAAAAATTACTGTATATTTCTAATGCCGAATGAAACTTATCACAAAAGCTAAAAAAAATATATTACCACACATAATGGTGAAAAAATTACAATATTTTCTAATACGTTTCAATCCATGTAATATTAGTTATTGTTTCTATTAGTAAAATTAAATTTTAACATTTTTGTTGTTATTGGAGCTAATACTAAGATGCATGGTGTAACTAAATTACCATTACAGACACTGAGGACATGAAGTGGGGACCAAGACGGTTACGTTTAGCATTGGAACTCGTGTCCGGAAACGTACGTTTCCCGCTCTAAGCATGCAAAATACCACAACGCACGTTCAACTCTCCCGCAGTTTCGGCGCCAAATACCCTGCATCTTCTCCCTATTTGACCCCGCTAGACACATGAAATTCTAGATTTACGAGTTCCTTGTAGAATCCGAGAAAGACCTACTGGCGCGGGTTGTGGCCGTGGCGGATATTACAGGTCCAAGGATTGGTGGTCGTGTGTATCAGAACATGGTATGGAAGAACGTATCTGTGCTGATATAAATGGTCGTCACATCGAGCCCTTCATGCAAGTTGACCCAGACGACAAGCAGCAGGCGTCAGAGAGGTGTATAGCGGGAAAACGGTACTTTTCCGGACATGAGTTCCTATGCTGAACGTAACCACCTTGGTCTCCACTTCACGTCCTGAAAGTCTATAATGAGAATTTAGTTACGCCTATACATAATCAATTCTCTTACAAAATAGTATGAAAGTTGCAAGAATTGAATTACAGGCTATTCTTTACAACCTGTGACGCGCCTTTTTAAAATGTATTCATAACCTTCTGTCAAATTTTATTCTTAGGGTTCTATTTTTCAAATTATTTCCTACCACTTACAATGATTTTTACATTTTTTCTAACGATTATTTCAATATATTTTTTTCTACGATATCTAAGTTCATACGTGAAGACGTGGCAGCCATATTGATTTTAAGGAATATTCTATACAATAACAAATACTGTTCCAGTACAGCTAATGTAGAGTATGTACTAATTAACTATACACGTATACTTCAGAATTTCAGAACTTACTGTTTATTTTTGTATGTACTAATTTTTTTAACATTTTCCAATACTTTACTGCTTATAAAAGTGGTGGTGTAAAATTTTCAAATATAAATATTTCTAAACGAAGCCGGCCTTTGGCAATGGTGCTGACACCTACCTGGCAGCGGACGAAAACGAGAATTATAGATTTGTATATGTGGAAAGAATTGTTAATATTTGTGTCAAGTCTAGAATGGTGTAGTGGGCTACACACTAGTCAGGAGAACTAAAGGTCCATGGTTCGATTCCTGGTTCAGACATTAATTTTTCTTTTCACAATATCATTATAATATTACAATATCATTATAATATGATGTACTAATTAACTGTACAGATCCATCCATAGTAATTCTGCCCGAAGGCAGGTCCTTCACTGTAATCATAGCATTTTCATGCTATGCTTGCAGCTTTACTAGGGAATTGTGTAGGTGTGGTAGCTTCCCGTTGTTTTCCACACCGGTGAAGGATGATGGTGATAATGATAAGGATGATAATGATAAGGATGATGGCCATATGATTTCGGGGACCGTTTGGGCCTAAAAGTTTTCCTGACATTTGTCTTACAGGTGAGGAAAAACCCCAATAAAAACCTCGCCCAGAAAAACTGCCCCGACCGGGGATCGAACCCGGGCCCGCTGCGTGACAAGGCAGCACGCTACCTCGAGACCACAGCGGTGGACAACTGTACAGCTATACTTCAGAATTATTTCAGAATTTACTATTTATTTTTTGGCGTTGCATTCTTTCACTCTAGTACTTAAACTGCGCTAGGTTATCTTTTAGGTTTGTCTTTCACAGGTTAGAGTACTTAAATTGTAAATTAATTAGTCCTTTTTTAACATCTTACCTCACATTTTATGTTTCTTCAAACTAAAATATGAGGTAAGATGTTAAAAAAGACTCATTAATTTACGAATTAAGAACCTCATAATGTTATTTCCCATATTTAACTATGAATACTTAAATTGTGTTAGGTTAGCTTTTAGGTTCGTTAAATATCGTGTATATGTTGGCTGCATCCTATGATTCCATAGTGTAAACCGCTTCGCGTTTGTTGGCGCATGCGCATGGTTATGATTGGAACTTAGAAACTTTTTCTCGTCACATGTTGTATAGAATCTCCGAATTACATTTTTGATTCGGCCTTAGTTGAGAGAAATGAACGTTGCATTTTTTCAACTGCATAGATATTCACGTATACATAGCCTACGTATGATATCATAGCGAATACTAGTAAAAAATAAAATACGTTGTAAACTCGAAGGAGAAAACCGTGTTTACTTTGCGACATTAATATCTTGCCATAATTACAAGTTTTAAAAACTTTATTACTTACTGCTATACAGTGTTGCAAACTTTGTAACATGTAATTATTACTCCGCGAAGAAGTGTAATTAACAATTGTTTAGAGACATTAAACTTTATAAAATATCTCTCACAGTAGAATATACCATAACTTTCTCTAATTTCAAGAAGTAATCTCGTAAAATTAGTAAACTTGATGACATTTTCCTTGAGTTTTGCTACTTATTTTTTCATTATCATTCTTTACGTCATTTTCACCCCTCTTTATATAGGCCTACATTGGCATATATCCTACCGTTTCAGCATATTTCTACAGGATAGTACAGAAAGGTTACCCAGAAAAACATTGGAATGGTGACCGCCTGGAAGAAGAAAGAAAGAAAAAAGAAAACTTCGAAACTCATGGAAGCAAGAAATAAGAACTGGAATGAGAACAAGGTATTGGAGAACTTGGAATGGATGGATAGGGAAGAGTGAAGATGGAAAATGAAACTTTAAGCACAGAAAGATGTTGAAAATCTGTACATAAAAAAAATTAAATATTATCACATCGGTATTGTTTCGATAGAGGAGGTACAGTCATTTAATTAGTTACAGGTAATAGAAGAAATGCACCTGAGGTGTCATGCAATGTGATGTGTAATAAATTTCATGAAAAGTAAAGAAATCCGACTATATTCCTTAGCGTTTTTTGCGTTGGCAGGGGGTTAGTGCTATCATCTTTCTAGACAAATCTCACGAAATATAAGGCGAGTTGTACACCCTGCGGAGCAGCATTCTTTAACCTATTACATATATCTGGTATTCATTTCCATTAGAGGCTATGTCGACCCCAGGGCCATGGTGTTGCCAGAAGGGTTAGCCTAAATTAAATTTTCTGACCCTATTGCATCTCGAAAACGCGACATTCCTATATGTAGCGTATTCCCATATCAAATTATGCTAAATCGTGGTTCCAGTAAATTTAATAAAGAAGCCCTAATTTTGAATTGTCATCCCAACTTCTCTCAAAAAGCGTTAAACTGAAGGTATATAAAACTATTATTCTCCCAGTTAAATTAAATGAATGACAAATATGAACTCTTACTTTTAAGGAGGAAAAAATAAGAAGTATTTGAGAATAAAGTTCTTAGGACAAATTTTGGATCAAAGGGATAAACAGACAGGCGAATGGATAAGACTACATAACAATGAGCTACATATTGTTTATAGGAAACCAGATATTATAACGACGGTTAAGTTCCAAGGACTGCGATGAGCAGGACATGTGGTACGAATGAGGAATGAAAGGGGAACATGGAAGCTTCTTGTAGGAAAACCAGAGAGAAAACGCCGAGTTGATAGATCAAGAATGAGGTGAGAGAATGATATTAACCATGGTATGAGGTAAGTAGATTATACAGGGGATGATTGAAAAACATTAGCTCAAAATATAGATGTATGGAGAGCTTTTGTCCACGCGACCATGAACCTACAGGTTAGATATTGTCAGTGAGTTAGTTAGCCCTAATTTTGAATCTAGAAAGAACAAGATGAGAGGGAGACAACAGCCCAAATGGGGAAGGAAATCAAGAACCTTATTTAGAGCGTGAGTCAAATTCAGACCTACGGTGCTACTTGAAGACTTAAGTGAGTTGTAAATTCTGACCTCACCTATAATCAAATAGGCGGCATTCTGGCTTGTAGAGCAATTTGTTAACCAACTGCATTTCGGCATATTGTTTAAAATCATATAAGATACAGTATATTACGATGCGAGGTTGGGAAGTATTTATTAGTTAAGACTACAGCAGGCCATGACACCAATCAGTATAAAATGTCGTAAGTACGTATTTATTGCTTTATATTGTTTGAAATGAAGTTCAGTTCATTTAAAATGCAGTATTTGTTTCGTATAATGTATATTAACACTACGTTTTGGATATATTTTTGTATGTACATTGTACACCCTTAGACAACATAAATGAGCCATCCGCAGATTCTATCAACCGATCGGGGAACTTCGTGAGCGCTCGCAGAAGCCGTATTCACATCAACAGGTTTTCAGTAATTGCACTGGGTTGTTTGCTAGTTAACGCAGTGCACACTCAAGCAACATGAAAGATAGAGAGAGCTTGGCTTAGTGTGTTTCCGTAGTCGAGAGGTTTAACAGACATTATCTGCGTTCCTAACCTCATGGGTTCGATTCCCGTTCTACTTTCTTTTTAAAGTGAATGTTAAAATAGCATTTCGCCTGTAATATAGTTTCGTATTTAATTTTATATTTAAGTTATTCTAAAAGTTAGAAGTTTCATTTACATTGAGAATTTTATTGTGCAATTCAATATAACTTGATTTATTTTTTATTAATTTTATAATGGTTATTCCATAATAGTTATTATGGGAGAATCGGAGTTGGTATCTGGGTTTAATGTAGAGTATAGAAGAGGGGGATTTGCATTCATTTTTTTGGCGGAATATGCGAGAATTTTATTTATGAGAATGCTTTTTTGTGTTATTTTCCTTGGATGTGACGTATCTTCTTTATTATTTTATTTAAAATTAAGTTTCATTTGATTCATATTTATTTGAGTTCGCGGGACTTTACCTCGCTATCGGTATGATAAGTTGGGCTTTAATGCACACTCAAAACACACAAAAACATAAATTAAAACCTTCTGCTAATAAATAAAGGAGGAAAGAGAATAATATTTTTTAAAATGAAAACTTTAACAAAAACGAAATCAATATCGGGTGTATGAACCTTAAGCATCTATTATACCGCTCTCAATCTGCGGGACATTGATATTGCCTTGTATCTATGTCCTTGTGTGTGCGCTGAGCCATGGTAAAACTGTATGTAATTCATTATAAACAAACTTGTTAGAGGCTGTAGCTTTTACGCAGACGTCTGCACATTGCAGTCTATTGAATACAATACATTGAAATTACCTAGAACAAACCCTGAATGTGGTAAATATAATTGTTACAATAACGACATTAACATCGATTTAATTCAAATGTCAAATTTAAATGTTGTATTTAATTCATAAAACATTTTAATACAAATATCAGGAGAAAAAAACTACATAATATTGAGGACGTAAAACCTGCGACCTTCATTAACAGAAACAGTGACTGCATGCTTTACCGCTGCCCTAACAGGACATGCTACATAACACAGTAGCTCAGGGACTTTCGCAATTATGACTAATTTCCTAGTTTGAACCCTGTGCTGTGCCGAGTAGGACTTAGAAGAAATGTGTCTGAGGGTGTACGTAGTATACATAAAGAGCAGTGGTTTTACTTCCCGCACGAGGTTTGTTATATGTAATATTACAGTATAGTTATTTAGGTTGGCAACCCTGAAATGTAGCAAGTTGAACTTTCTATCATGGTCGCCATTGCTGTAGGTTCGACAAAACGCACTATCGCACAAAAAATACATTTTTTTTAAGAATCGTTATCTCCCTGGTTTTATTTCCATCAGTGAACAAAATATTATGATTTTTATAATGATTAATTATTTAACATGGCTTTTAGAAACACATTAATAATTCTTCTTCTTTTTTATTCGTAATGGAAAGAGAAACAAAAATAACGATATTTTATCTCTATTTGTGAAAATAAGAGAAAAAATTCGCTGTCAGATTATATTTAAAAAAGCAGTGACACGATATTTCGTTCTTCGACTGTTTAAATCAATCCATACGTAATAATCACTGTTCTGAATAATGAAAAACAAACCTTTAATAACAAAATATACTTCTGTTGATGTTATTTTGTTTACTTTACGGATCGTTGCAGAAAATTGAAAACACGATGGACATAAAATGCATAGAGATTTTATTTGTGGAGTTAAGTGATGGGTATGGAATTACGTACACTACCGTTATCATGAATATACTGTTCATTTCTGCTTCAGTTTCTCTTTGAAAAGAAGCCATGAAGAGCTGAAATATGAAAATGAACTTCCCATAATGTGAAGCGATAATTTTCGAACCGGAAATACTGCAAATGCAAACCGTATCCTCTCTGGTATGTTCATTACGTGTAAATGAACCGGGAACGGAAACCAATGTTTAAAATGATTGTAAAATAGAAGCTGACGAAGCTATTCTATAGGTTTTTACGCTATACAACATGCATGCATGCATGCATATACTGACTGTATATAGTAATCTGATTTGTACCTTTCAAAGCACGTTGCTTCGTCTCTCTTAACTAACTGGGTGGAAAGGGAGTAAAATATTACCCCCTCCTCCTCTTAATTCTAGCCCTTGGTTCATTTCAATTTTAATTATTGTTCTGGTAACCCCCTCTCACTCTCTCCATTTAAATAGCGTATATCTAGAAATTGGATCAGATGATAACGAAAGTCACGTAAAGCAATACTACCAACCTTTCAGCCTGAAAATATTGCCTAGTTCTTTAAAATATACATTCTATACAGAACATAGAAATATTTTATTTTGCACGATAGTGCGTTTTGTCGCACTTACAGCAATATCGACCATGATTGAAAGTTCAACTTCCTACATTTCGGGATTGCCAACCTAAATATCTGTACTGTAATAAAATAACTATGTTGTATTATATATTACAAAACGCATGTGGGAAGTAGAACCAATGTCCTGTATGTATACTACATACAATGTATATACAAAAAAATATCCAAAAGATAGTGTTAATATACATTATACGAAACAAATCACTGCATTTTAAATTAACTGAACTTTATTTGAAACAATATAAAGCAATAAATACGTACTTGCGCAATTCTATCACTAATTGGTCTAACGGTCTCCTGTTGTTCAACTAATAAACATTGCCCACACTGTTAACGTTAGTCAATTGTTTGTAATGAACGCAAATTTTTGAAACAAAGATGTTATTATTTTACTATTATTTATTATTTTGAAAACACCATCGCGCAAAAAAATTATGTACAACGCACGTTTGTGAAGTGTTTTACAGAATTTCGGAAATTAAAAACCTCGCTATCTCTCGGTTTTTAAACATTTTCCTCTGTTCTGTAAAGGTCAGTTCCGAACCTCGCATCGTAATATACTATTATTCAATGCCCCAGGTTGTCTTTTCCGATTTTTCTGGTTTTCTCTCCTGGCGTTGGCGAAGTTGTAACCCACTTCTGAGGTTGGAGCGCCTGGAAGGCGTGGTTACGGCTGCCCCGATGATATGATGAATGATAATGATGATAGCGGTGCGCTAGGAAAGTCTTTAATCCAAAACTTAATCTAAGGCGAATATGAATGATGATGATTATGATGGACATAGTCCACTGTTGCGGTCTCGAGGTAGCGCGCTACCTTATCACGCAGTGGGCCCGGATGAGCTTTTTTTGGGGTTTTTCCTTACCTGTAAGACAAATGTCAGGAAACTTAAGGCCCAACGGTCCCCGAAAATCATCCGGCCATCATTATCATCCTTATCATTATCATCAACATCATTCATCGGAGTGGAAAGCAACGGGAAACTACTGCACTTATAATATCCAAATAAAGCTGCAAAGCATAGAAAAAATGCTATGATTGCAGTGAAATACTTGCCCTCGGGTAGAACACTGTAGATAGATGATAACCATATGATGTTCGGGGACCGTTTGTACCTTAAAGTTTCCTGACATTTGTCTTGCAAGTCAGGAAAACCGAAATAAAACTCACCGGGAAACTTGTCCCGACCGGCGATCGAACCCGGGTCCCTTGCGTGACAAGGCAGCACACTACCTCGAGAACACAGCGGTACTCTGAACAGACTATCTTCTTCTTCTTCTTCTTCTTCTTCGGCTTTCCCCCATTTATAGGTTTACCGTCTTCAGTTTCCATTTATCTCTATCGTTCCAATCTCCCTCTTCCAAATTCCTATCATCCATTATAATTCTGACGTAGGTTTTCAATTTCCATCTTGGTCTGCCACGTTTATTTCTTCCAGGGGGTGACCATTGGTATATATATTTTGGCCATCTTTCATTTTCCATTCTTTGTACATGGCCATACCATTTAAGCGTTTCATTTTTAATCCTCTTAACAACCGATGTGGTGACATTCATTTCTCTCCAAAGGAATTCATTTCTTATTTTATCCTGTCTTGTTTTTTGGAGGCTTCTTCTAAAATAATCAATTCAACTGTTCTAATTTTATTTATTTTTTGTACTTCTGTCAAAGGTCAAGTTTCACTTCCATATGACAAAATATTGTGTATTGTGCTCTTAAAAATTTTCATTTTAGTTTCCTTTGTGATATTTTTGATCCAAATTATTCCACGTAATGTTTTAGTTGCATTTTTTGCCATTGCAATTTTAGTCTGTACATCTCTATCACAGGTACCTAAACTTGTAATTATTGACCCAAGATATCTAAAAAATTCACATTTTTTTTATTTTCCCTGTTTCGAGTATGAGGTCATCCACATCCTTTCCCAAACACATATACTCTGTTTTCTGTAAATTTATATTCAGTCCCCATTTTTTATATTCTTCCATTAGTTTATTTATCATATATTTCATATCATCTTCATCCCCTGCAAAAATTATTTGATCATCTGCAAACAACAATGAATGCAGTACTTTTCCTCCTATAGGAATACCCATTTCAGAACATTTTTATACCATAAGTTAAGAGCCTGGTCTAAATAAATGTTAAAAAGAATTGGTGACAAACTGCATCCCTGCTTAAGGCCTTTATTCACTGTGAATTCCTCTGTTAAATTATTCTGTATTTTTACTTTAGCTTTTGTATTACTATGGATCCTCCTAACAATATTAATCCATTCATCACTTATATTCAAATTTCTCATTGCCGTCCATAACAATTGTCGTGGTACATTATCATATGCCATCTCTAAATCAATAAAGGTCATATGTAGTTCTTTATTATACTATTATAGTGAAAATAACAATCTACTAATCTTGAAACGGAAAACAAGTGCCTTTTTATTCTTTTTTTTCTGTCCAATACCATCAGGTTGTCTTTTATAACACTTCTGTGTTTTTCTCTTGGCGGAATTGTAATATATTTCTTTGGTTGGGGCACCTAGAAGGCGGAGTCACGTTACCCCAATAATATGTTGGGTGATAAATGATAATAAAAATCAGGAGAGTCCTTAACCTAATATATATATATATATATATATATATATATATATAATTGCTTACCCGTTATGGTGGCCACTAGAGGTCAGTTGGAACGACTTCCCGCTACCTCTTGTGTGAATTGAGAATACTACATATATAAGAAAAATGTATGTTTGTGTTGGAATATTTGAGTAGCTCAGTTGGTCAGAGCGGTAAACGTACAGAATTTAAGAGACTCGGGTTCAAATCTCGACTCAAGCATTCATTTTTTCTTTTCATATCATATATATATATATATCCAACCACAGTAATTCAGGGCAGGTCTTTCACTTCAATCATAGCATTTTCATGCTATGCTTGCAGCTTTACTAGGGAATTATAGGTGTGGTAGTTTCCCGATGATAATGATAAGGATGATGATGATGACCGGATGATTTTCGGGGACCGTTGAGCCCTAAGCTTCCTGACATTTGTCTTATAGGTGAGGAAAACCCCCGAAAAAACCTCACCCAGGTGCCTGTCCCGACCGGGAATCGAACCCGGGCCCGCTGCATGACAAGGCAGCACGCTATCTCGAGACGAGAGCGGTGGAATATATATATAATGGCGCAACCCATCGTTGAGCCACAGCATCTCGTATGTTAGAAGTTACTAGATCAAGTTAATTTAGTTGCATTATGTACCCAAAGATATCATGAATGTTATGCGGTCAACATATTACCCAATGAGACATCTAGCAGGCAACTAAGGTATTACTAGGATTTTGAGGTCGGTAAATTTTGTTTTGAAGTCTTTTTATTCACGCTTAAGGATCTTTTACGAGCCTCAAGATCTTCAGACTAGGGACCCACGGCTTAAAGTCCTTCCTGGAGGACTTTCTCCTTGGTCTAAACTTTACCCAAATTCATGACAATAGGCAATAACAAGAATAATTCCCATTAAGAAAAATATTCCCATGGTCTGATCGAGAATCGAATCCGGGACCTCATAAAATGTAGTCGGAAAGGCTGACCACTAGCCCATGGGTATGTATTTCGTTAATACTGTATAATACTGTATTACATACATTCATAGAGTTCTGCCCAAGAGCAGCTCTTTCACTGCAAACTCAGCATTCTCCACTCTTTCCTGAACTCAGCCTTCCTTTCTGTATCCGCATACAAACCATTTATTAAATAAACCCCAAGCACAGAACATACAATTTTAACAACGAATTTCGTAAAATCCCGTTTTTAGATCTTGTATTGGTTTACACTAATTTATATCTATTTGTTATTTAAGATTTATTTTTTAAGTTTATCAAGAATTAGACTAATGTTTTAAGTGTTTATTTTATTATGAATGAATTGATTTATTTTATTGAATGAAAAGTATGTATTATTAGCAATTATTACATTATAAACACCTAATCTTGTACAACTTAAAAAAAATAAAACCCCCAACTCAAATGAATAAAGACCTCTTAAATAAGGGAAAATTATTCATAATAACAAAGACAAAAATAGGATCAAGTTTAAACTGCCATCGTATCAATCCGAAGATAAAGTAGATCCGACGGAAAAATCGAGATTTACGAATTTAATTGTCAAAATTGTGATCAGAAATATATTCACTAAACAAGAAAGTCTATTTAAAAATTCATTAAAATACTCAAAGATTTTACAAAATAATCTTTACTTCCTTTTTTTTTTGTCTCAGAAAGAAAAATATGTGATTCTGATAGTAGCCTATGTTTTTCTCCTGAATTCAAATATATCGGTTTTTATCCATCACGCAAGATTTCCGAGAGACAGGAATTTATAATTTCAAACACTTTAACATTTTCTACACTCGTAACTACACTATATTCGAACATTCGGACTCACCTAGAAAGTAAGAAATGACGATTTTCTGCTATATTTCGCCTGTGGAACATCCCTCTTGATGGTCCAACAATAATCGGCCACATATTAGGATTCCATTTGCCTTGATGTCTCTTTTCCATAGCTGAATTCTCCTGATGGAAGTGTTTCCCCTGCTCATCGCTCAATGGACAAATGGACGAAAAAAACGTTAATTAAAAAAATAATTATTTAAATCCATTAAATAAAATTGAAATAAAAAGCTGTGGGTGATGGAGAAATTCCGAATACATATTTGAAAACTGCATTAACTGCATTAAGTGCAACTATTGGTACTCATGAGACAAAAATCATGTTGACCAGTGTAATTACGTATACAATAATAAAACTTTATATATATAATATTCGTTTATAATTTTAAATTGTAATTCAGGAATTATTGTCTTTATTTTTCAGGTAAGCCATTGTGATATTTAGCAGTTTTCCTGTAAGTTTGACTCCTACCCTACTATTACTGTAAGTTTTTTTTAAATATACTAATATGCAAATAATTTTATTTATGTGATATGCCGATTTTTTTTATTCTGGCATCTAGCGGTAATGTCTTGCTTCGGAAGAAGCAGCTTGGTATTTGTAAACAAGGCATATATAATATGAGGAATTATGATGGATAGATGTTATTCGGGATCTCTTTGAACCTTAAAGATTCCTGACATGGGACTTGCAGGTAAGGAACAACCATGAAAGAACTCACCTAAAAAAATTGTCCGGACAGGGAATTGAACAAAGATTCGATGCGCCTTAGGGAGATGTTATCCCTAGACCATTTTAAAATAGAACGATCTTGTATTTTATCATGCATCTATATTAACCCCTAAATTAATTATGTTTCTTTTAAGATAAATTGGTTCAATTTAATATTTTTATTAAAAAATAATCAGTAAAAATTATTTTAATTCGAAATTACAAAAGTTACTCTATTTTCGTTAAAACATTAATTTATGATTTATTGATCCAATTATTTTGAGTAGATAGATTTTTTTTTCTCTGTGAGGAGAACCCAGATGGGCTCTGCGCCCAGCACAATAAATGATGAAAAGGAGATTCGCAAATGGTAATAGGCATTTATTATGCAAATGATAATATTTAATGCAATTACAATTTATGGTTATGTATGATTGTTTTCACTGCAGTCCAACACATTTAAAAAAGCTGTCATGAGATATTGAGTTTCGCCAATTTAAGGGTTTAAAATACACTTATTGGCTATTACTCGGTTCTAAAGATGGAAAATTAATGGATCATGTGCTGGTTTAATTCCCAGTGACAATTCTGATACAATTTCGGCTTGTTCCATAACATCTTTTGGTAAATTTTATACTGTATTGGCAAAATTGTCACTTGCTGTAGCCCAGCGGTCTAAGACATCATGCTTTGCACAGAGTTAACTTAAGGGACTTCTTCTGGTTTGAATCCCAATGGGGAAAGACATTTTTCATAGAATTTTGGCCAGTATGTGACTGACTGGTGACCACCCAACATCATGATAAATTTGGATAGATACAGTGAGTGGGTCCTCTGTTCAGGTTACTTTTGGGAGCACACAATCTCCACTGAAGCCTTCAATGAAGTATCTTGGGCTCTTTGGATTCCAAACTTAAGTTCAAAATTCACATTCGTGATATCCTTGAAAAAAAAAATTCTGTGATTGCACTTTTGTATCCATTTTTCAAGTCACCAAACATATTTTCGTACGACCAAGCTCCTTCTATACCAAGCTGTGATCTGCAGTATGCTGCAGCACGGCTGGTGACGCCTGGAGTATCCTCACTGTGTGTGTCACATGAGAAGTTCCATTCATTTAAAATAAATGTCTCAAAATTATAGGGCCCAAATGCCCTGTATTACGACTCTCTAACTAGCTCTAACTCACTGGCACTATCGAACCAGCATGTTCATGGCCGCGCGGACAACAAAAGCTCTCCACACATACCTATCCTGAACTAATGTTTTCCAATCATCCTCTGTATAATCTACTTCCCTCAAATCGTGATTGTTATTCTCCCACCTCATTCGTGGGCGAGTAATAACATGAGACGAGGTGAAGGGTGATATTTGAATTCTCATTCATTGATTTCATTGATATGGAGAAAGAATGTGTTGGTGAAATGAAACTCGGGAAATGGAGGAATCCCGAAAATCCCGGTATGATCCACCTCAATATCCATTCGTAACCGTCAGGATTCTAACTTGGAATCTCAGTCTGAGCAGCTGCGCACGTGGGTCTACCGAGGTGTCAATAGTAGACCTCAATTAAAATCTTCTTCTACATCTTCATCACGGTTTTGGCTTGTTTACTAGCCTGTTCCGGCTCCAAATTGCTGCTGTTTCCATCTTTTCTTTGGTTTTCCCAAACTTCTTCTTCCTCATGTGAATAACTGTATGCTGCTTTTGGTATTCTATTCTCAGTCATCCTTGCCAAGTGTTCTTTCCAGTTTATTCTGTATTTCACTATTGCTGTGTTAATTCCTCTACTTTTAGTTGTCTTTTTTCTATGTCATGTTTTTTGTCTGTTCTTATGATATCCTGCTATTAGTCTGAGGAATTTCATTTCAGCAGCTTGTATTGTGGCATATTGTTGTGTTGTCACTGTCCATGTTTCGGATCCATAAGTAATAATAGGCACTGCCATTGTCTTGTATAATTTCATTATAGAATCTTTCCTGGCTTTATTTTTCAAAGTTATTTTTAGTGTTCCTGTTATATAATTAAACTTATTTAGTTTGTTATTTATATCTGTTTCCGCTGTGTATGATATTTCGCAACCTAGGAAGTTAAATCTTACCATTTGTTCTATTGGTTTATTTTCTAATACTATCTTTTCGCCGAACTGGATGAGCGCCCTTGAAGGTCATTGTTTAATTAAAATTAATACATTGTATTAACTTTCTTCAGTCATCATCATCCTTCACGTATTAGGTCTTTGCCTGTTCCGATCTCACATCTGCTCAACCCAGCCTTTCTTGGTTTTCCTACCGATCTTCGTCCTCCAGGATTTTACATCAGTGTCATCTTTGGTATCATATCCTCTTTCATTCTTTGCAGATGTTCTATCCATTTGTTCCTGTGTTTATCTATTTGTTGAAGAAGTGGTTGTACTTTTAGTTCCTCTCTAATATTCTCATTTCTAATATGTTCTTCCCTTATACAACATTTCACGGCCCGTAGGAATCTTATTTCCGCTGCATAATTTTTACTTTTTTATTTTTTCCTTCGGGACGCAGGTCTGACTTTCATACATCGCCACTGGTGGTGCCACCGTTGAATAAAATCTTAGCTGCGTATCCTTTCTTACTTTGTTCCTCAGTGTTCGACTGATTGTTCCACAAGTATGTTTAAATTTCTGCATTTTATTATTTATAGAAATAACAAAGGTGCTACCTGTACCTTCCACTTAACCCCTTCTTCAGTCACATACCGATTTCAGATATGTTAAGACAACTGAGCTGTAAATTTTACATTTCGACATTTTAAAACCATTTGGGATCAACGTTGAGACAAGTATATTAACCCATTCGCTTCAAAAGATGAGGTAGACTCGCCGGCAGTTAAATGGCCTTCATCTCAGAAGACGAGGTACACTCGCTTAACTCTGCTGTTATTTTGCAATATTTTGTACATCCCTTGGCAGGGTAATCTTTTGTTAACATTTATGAATAGTAATGTGTTTTGGCCTTCACTCTTTGTGTCCAAGTACCGTTATCGTTTGCTTGTTTTGAACGTCTGAAAACAGACAATATAATATACGCGACAAGTTTCCTGGGTGAGGTTTTTTCGGTGTTTTTCCTCACCTGTAAGACAAATGTCAGGATACTTTAAGACCCAAACAGTCTCCGAACATCATCTGGCCATCATTATCATCATCATATTCACCTCATTAGATTAAGTTTAGGTTTAAGGTCTCTCCTGGCGCATTATTTATCGTCATCACCCTTCATTTCATTGGGATAGCGTAACCCCGCCTTCCATGCGCCCCAACCTCAGAAGTGGGTTACAATACGCCAGTGTCAGGAGAGAATACCTGAAATGTCGAATGACAATCAGGTGGCATTGAACAAAAAAAAATGTACGGTAACTTTAGTCTGGTTTCTGGGGAAATTCATTGGGCATTTAAACCTGATGGGAATGGGTTAATTGAATGATAAAAATGTACGTTATCAACCCATTCTTCAACTAGACCTCATTTAAATCTTTGTAGATCTTTCAGATATCCATTCACTTTCTGTTTTCTGTTCACAAATAAGAATGGATTTACAAAATAGCCTGTATAATACTACAGATGGTTAAAAATCTAAGAGGAAGATGAAGATTAAAAAAAAATTGAGGAAGGCTGCATTTGTACAGTATATTTTAACCTTTATATAATATCTCATTTATGACTAAGCATTGCACAACAGTTATGCGACAACTGTGATCTTTGTAACCAAGACATTGAATCATAACCGTGACCATGGCCTCCTCTTACCCACTTTCTCGTTATATTGTGAATAAAATTTCTCCCAAGTTCGCGGTTGGTCTTTTATTTAACTACGCTCTATAACAGGTAATATCAATAGCGTTTCAATTCGTCGCGATTCAAATCTAGGTGTTAAAAATTATAAAATTTTGCTTAGAACTCCTTTTTTTTTCTTCAGATTTGATGTTCTTTTACATACAGCGCATCTACAACACGGGGCCCACGGGGTTTCCGGAAGAAGCTACCCTCACAATTTTTACGTACTAATAATTTAATCGATAGTTCCCGAGTTTGTATCCGCGAACCCTGAAACCAGAGACGAGATTGGTAACAACTAGTCCACAAGGACCGACTCCATCACCTGTTGAAATAAAACAGTAGAATTCTAATGTTATTAGACGAACTCGAATGACAATTTATCCTATATAACTCATGCTCCACATGGGAAACAATGACGAATCACGTTTCAATGAATTTAATTTCACAAACAATGACAGTCGTGTTTCAAGTCGATATTTATCTAATTCTGTTTACCAAAATAAAGAAAGCTGTTCCTTTTTTAATATTCTGAACAGGTTAGAGCATTATTTTGCAATGACTGACTCTGTAACAAATAGTATGTTGAATATAGCAAATAATGAACAGATTCCTTCGAGCTACAATTTGATAATTGTGAGTTCAATAGTTGTGTTTTTAAATACTGATTATACTGAGTTGTTTCTGAAAAAAATAATTAATAACCTATAATGTTGGTTATAATATGCAGTTTGACGTGTTTAATTTTTTACTCCAGTAGGGTCCATTCTTATAATATTGTGATCCTATTTGGCAATAAATAGTATGATCAAGTTGCAGTGATGAACAAATGGAATATAACCAAACACTTCTCATTTGACGATTTTATTATTAATTTAACACTTCTCATAGAAGGATAAATTATATTTGAAGAGAAACATTTTTGCGTTTTGATCGTAACTCGCCTGAATAGCTCAGTTGGTAGAGCACTTGGCCCGGAAAGCCAAGGGTCCCGGGTTCGAGTCCCGGTCTAGGCGAAAATTTTTCTCTTCAAATATAACTTCTCATTTGTTTTCAAACATTGCCGTTTTCATTAAATATATAAGTATTTTAAAATAACTATATATAAATAATGATGTGTGAGTAAACGGCTTAATTTTATTCGTTAAATAGTCCTAACAAATGCCACTCTTCATTTCCAAATCCTCTAGATAAATTCACTTCGTGAGTCGTGAGTTTATCGATAATTCGGAAATCACTCGTGGCATTACTTATGATAAATATTATGACTAGGCCTATATATTTTTTAATAACCATAAAAACTGAAATTTGACAGATTATCTCTTACATATAAAAAGCATATATGGACATCAGAGACAAAACACCAAGCATAACAAACAATGGTTTACAGTTATATATTCGGATGAATCTTAAGAAATTGGATATAAGATGACTCAAAAAAGGATTAATGAAGGGCAGTGAATATAGCATTGAACCTACAGGTTCCTTAAGCTATAGTGTGCAAGTTGAGTAATGGAACAAGTAAAGTGATCCCATAACAGGCCCGGAGGCCCTTGGGGTAGTAGGAGGTTAAGGCTCCCACTTTTTCTAGACAATCTGCACTTTATGTCAGCCGGGTTGTCAGCCCTGCGTGACGGCCGTCTTTACCCCCAGAACAAGCGTCTGGTACTCATTTCCGTTAGAGGGTGAGTCGACCCCAGGGCCATAGTGCCGCCAGAGGGTTTGGGTCAATTTAAAAATCCTGACCCCAACGGGACTTGAACCCTCGACCCTCCAGCTTGTAGCTCAGTGCCTTAACCACTACGCTACGGCGGGGATCTAACCCGGGCCCGCTGCGTGACAAAGCAGCACGCTACCCCGAGACCACAGCGGTGGACAATCAGTCACTCTTTTATCAATGGTTTTTATAGAACAGTCTGCATCCATAGTCTAGCTGTTTAGTTCCTTCCCCCTAGTCCTGAAGTTCGCGGATTCAATCGGGCCGGGGTAGATGGATTTTTAGGATAGAAAATATCAAAGGGACAAAGATTTAAAGCCGTGGGTCTCGAATCTCAAGACTTTCGGACTCGTAAAGTAACCACAAGTCAAAAATTGGAACCTCTGAACTTAATCGGTCTTTTCGATTCAAGTAATACCTCAGTTGCTGACTAGATGTTTCTTTGAGGCGACCTGTTAATCACTTGTCACTCACTGACATATGTAGGGAAATAAGTGTTCCGATTGAGGGTCTTTCCACTTTTCAGCGGTTGCCCTTTTACCAGCCGGCTGCTGGCCCTTCACATCCACATGTGTCAATCACAGAGGTAGATGATCAATGCCAGTGTAGGGGTGACATGTGGTTAGCATGTCGAGTCCTCCAGCCGTTATAGCTGGTTCCTCAACCTGGAGCCGTTACTTATTGTAGCTACCCAATTGCCTCACGATGCTGGGTGGGCACCGGTCCCATACTGGCCGAAATACCATGAGAAAATTTCTTCCCCCATGGAGACTCGAACCAGCGCAAGTCCCGTAGCTCTGCACCAAGGCTTCCTACCTTAACTGCTCGGCTACGGCGCGGGACGTAAAGTAACCACAAGTCCAAAATTGGTACCTCTGAACTTAATCGGTCTTTTCGATTCAAGTAATACCTCAGTTGCTGACTAGATGTTTCTTTGAGGCGACCTGTTAATCACATGTCACTCACTGACATATGTAGGGAAATACGTGTAACTGCATTAATACTGCATTAACACTTAAGTTGACAATGTATCCTATAATATACATTCATTTAATTTATTTAATTTTTTTGCACGATACTGCGTACTGTCGTACTTATAGCAATGGCGACCATGATTAAAAGTTCAATTTTCTAAATTTCGGCGTTGCCAACCTATAAATAACAAAATTGTAATATTACAAATTACCTACCTGCGGGAAGTAAAACCACTGCCCTTTACATATACTACGTACAATGTATATACAAAAAGGTATCCAAAAGATAGTGTCAATATACATTATACGAAACAAATCACTGCATTTTAAATTAACTGAACTTTATTTGTAACAATATAAAATAATACATTCGTACTTGCCGCCATTTTATGCTTGATTGGTGTCACGGCCTGCTGTAGTCTCAACTAAATTATTTACGGCATTTCCCGTATAAACATTGGCCACACTGTTAACGTTAGTTAGTTGTTTATAAGGAACGTAAATATTTCCAACAAATATGTTATTATTTTACTATTATTTTGAGAAGACCATCGTGAAAAAATAATTTACAACGCACGTTTGTGAAGTGTTTTACAGAATTTCGCTAATTAAAAACCTCGCATCTGTAAAAACCACTTCCCAACTTCGCATTGTAATTATACTATTAATATTGTTTATAAAACAATGGAAAAACAAAAGAGTAGCCATTACTTCCCCTATAGGGAAGAATTTGAACCATACTAAATTAGTTACACTTGTTTTCGTATAGATGTCATTTGAGTGGTCCGTGGTCAACGTTCCGCCTCAGTAGCAATTACTGTCAACAGTGACAGTAAGAGAAAGAAAAAGAAAACTGCCTAGAAACGACATAACACCGGTCGACGAGAGGCTACTGATGCTGGAGATAAGCTCCGAAACTGCAGTCTGGAAGAAAAAGGATATGAGGTGAGGTAATAAAAACATTAATTTAATTCTTAAATTAAACCTCATAGTATCTTTTTTTTCCCCCTGTGAAAGTTAAATAAAAAGTGACCAACTTTCAATAATAAGTTAGAGTTTTGCGTGATTATGTTTTCATTGCGGTCCGGAACATTGAATAACTTACAGGGTAAATTATTGTTGCGCCAATTTAAGTGTTAAGCAACTGTCCTGTTTGTGCACCACGCGGGGACGTACGAGAATAGACTACACTGGACTAGATTTTCATGGAATAGGGAGCTTTATATTGTTCATCTCCAAGTACAATATTATCTACTATTTATGTTGTAAAAATTGTATCGATTGTGTGTGAGAGAGAGATAATGGGAACGAAACCTAGTGTTAATAATACCACCGAAACCAGATACAAGCTGCTGGAAATAGCAATTCTGTGTACAGAATCATTCCATAATTGATAACATCCAAACCGTATCACAGACCATCAAATTATGTTCTTCATTGTGAGAAATACAACGAAATCTGATATTGTACATTACCGCATTATACACCTGCCATACCACAAATATTACAAGAGTTCCCCAGCCCTCAACTACACGTTTCAATGAAAGCTAATTACTAAGCAAAGTACGCAATTCATGTTTCAAATGCCTCTTCGTGAATCTTGTATGGGTGAACATAGAACACAGATATATTACTATGCGTATACAGTAGAGAGGGGGAACGCCGTAGCATAGTGGTTAAGGCAGTGCGCTACAAGTCGGAAGGTCGAGGGTTCGAGTCCCGGTGGGGTCAGGATTTTTAATCTGACCCAAAACCTTCTGGCGGCACTATGGCCCTGGGGTCGACTCAGCCTCTAACTTAAATGAGTACCAGACGCTTGTTCTGGGGTAAAGGCGGCCGTCACGCAGGGCTGACAACCCGGCTGACATCAAGTGCCGATTGTCAAGAAATAGGGGGAGCCTTAACCTCCTACTACCCCAAGGGCCTCCTGAAGCCTGTAGTGGTATTACTTTACTTTGGGGCACGCCATAGCGTAGTGGTTAAGGCACTGAGCTACAAGCCGGAGGGCCGAGGGTTCAAGTCCAACTGGGGTCAGGATTTATAAAACTGACCCAAACCCTCTGGCGGCACTATGGCCCTGGGGTCGACTCAGCCTCTAACGGAAATGAGTACCAGACGCTTGTTCTGGGGTAAAGGCGGCCGTAATGCAGGGCTGACAACCCGGCTGACATAAAGTGCCGATTGTCTAGAAAAAGTGGGAGCCTTAACCTCCTACTACCCCAAGGGCCTCCTGAGGCCTGTTGTGGGATTACTTTACTTTTTTTTATACAGTAGAGAGTATTTTAAAAGTATTGCTAAAATATAAAGATAAGAAGTGAAAATACCTGTATTTTAATAATAATTTAAAATAAATAATTAAAAATGTAATTTAATCTAAAAACATAAAGGGATAAAGCAAACTAATGACAGAAATATTTACTTTGTAATATTCTGTAGGAATAAAAAAAAATCATTATAGTCCACCGCTGTAGTCTCGAGGTAGCGTGCTGCCTTGTCACGCAGTGGGCCCGGGTTCGATCCCCGGTCGGGACAGTTTTTCTGGGTGAGGTTTCTATCGGGGTTTTTCCTCACCTGTAAGACAAATGCCAGGAAAACTTTAAGGCCCAAACAGTCCCCGAAATTATATGGCCATCATCATCATCATCCTTTACCTGTGTGGAAAGCACCGGGAAGCTACCACACCTACAATTCCCTAGTAAAGCTGCAAAGCATAGCATGAAAATGCTATGATTGCAGTAAAAGACCTGCCTTCCGGCAGAATTACTCTGGATGGATCCTCAAAATCAAAATCAATAGAAATAATAATAATAATAATAATAATAATAATAATAATAATAATAATAATAATAATAATAATAATAATAATGATAATAACAATAATAACTTTTATTTATTCTAGCAGAATTAAGGCCATAAGGGCTTCTCTTCCACTCAACCAGCACAAATTACAAGTAGGCCTACATATTTGACAATGTAGATTATATATACACTACATTAATTATAAAGAATTAAAAATATATTAAATGTTGCAATAGATATTTCATGTACAAACAACATTTTACACGATGATAATAATAATATTAATAATAATAATAATAATAATAATAATAATAATAATAATAATAATAATAATAATAATTATTATTATTATTATTATATTATTATTATTATTATTATTATTATTATTATTATTATTATTATTATTATAGTATACATATCATAAATGATACGAGAAACACCAATTAATATATGTACCTTACACAATGATGAAGTCGAGGTTATAATAAATGTAAATTTAGATTTATTTTAAAAGATGCCAATGTCCGGCAGCCCCTTATTTCTTGTGGTAGGGAATTCCAGTTGCGAGAAGTGAAGATAGTATATGACATGGAGTGATGTGATGTCCTATGTTGCGGTATATTAAGCAAGATACTATGTTGTGATCTTATTTTTAAGTTATGGTTGGAGGATAGATACTGGAAACGGGAGGATAAATAATTGATAGTCGAGGTACGTGGGATCTTAAATAAGAGAACTAGATAGTGCAATTTTGTTCTCTCATTAAAATGTAGCCAAGACAATTCGTGGAAAAATGGAGAAATGTGATCGTATTTTCGGGCATTAAATATGAATCTGATACACATATTATGGACACGCTGCAGCTTGTCCGATCATCCGCCACTGATGTAACACAATTAAAGAAAGAGTTTAAATTAAAATTACACTGAAACTTTTTTTTTTGTCTCACAAAGAAAAATATGTGATTCTGATAGTATTGTTTCTCCTGAATTCAAATATGATATCGGTTTTTCTCCACCACGCAAGGTTTCCGAGAGACAGGCATTTATAATTTCAAACAATTTAATAGTTTCTACATTCGTAACTACACAATATTCGAACATTCGGACTCACCTAGAATGTAAGAAATGACGATTTTCTGCTATATTTATGCTGTGGAGCATCCCTCTTGTTGGTCCAACAATAATCGGCCAGCATATTAGGATTCCATTTGCCTTTATATCTCTTTTTCATAGGTGAAATCTCCTGTGTTAGCTCATTTGGTCTTATTTTACAATGGACAAATGGACGAAAAAACCTTTATTAAAAAGATAATCAATTAAATCCATTAATTGAAATTGAAATAAAAAATAAACGTCGGTGTCCATAACCAATGAAAAGCGAGCAGGCCACATGGTTTTGTGTCGATGAGGATCACTTTAAGAGCGGATAGCTTTTAGTGTGTTATTACTATGTAACCTCATGACATAAATAGCAATATATGAATTTATTTAATGTTATAAGATAGCATATTAAGAATCTGCCCGGGTTTCGTATTCGCACTTGAGACTTCTGAGTGATATTTTTTTTTTACTTGGGTGGGTTACCAGCCCAACCGCAAAACCCCCAACCTGGAGGACCAGAGTTTAATTTCGGAGTTGTCTTTCTCCTAGACAGACTGCCTTACAAGGCTACAGGGCTTTTCAGGGCAAAGTGCCAGTCAGAGCAAAATAGTAATCAATAATGAAATATTAGAACAGATAGCACACTTTAATTATCTTGGTTCAGATATAACATATAGCTACGAATGAGATATACATAATAAATTAAATCGATATCAAATGATGTGTGGCGCCATAAGAAGAACCCTCCGAAAGACTCGAAGAGAAACTCAGCACAGGTTTTATAAAATTATGGCTATTCTTGTTATTTTATATGGATTTGAATCTTGGGTACTTACAAAAACTAGATATCTCACACATTCAAGCCGCTGAAATGAATTTTTTAAGATCCGTAAAAGGATGTACACGCATGGATACGAGATTACAATGAATCAATAAGAAATTAAGTGGATATATTTTCAATAGTCGATAAACTAGAAGAGCACAAATACCAATGGAAAGAACATTTAGACAGAATGGACAATACAAGATTAACCAAAAGATCAACACCTACAAACCGCATGGAGAAAGATCTTTGGGACGGCCAAGGAAACGATGGACTTGAGACCGGAACATGTCGCATTGACCTAATCCTGGAAAGGAAGAAGAAGAAGAAGAAGAGATTAAGAAAGCACTTTAATAAAGGTACATTATAAGAAGCACTCTGATTAGCATTAGAAAAATATTCAAAAGGTGGGTGGGGATTGCAAGAAAAGCCTTATTCAAGTTGAGCGTGAATATAACACTTCCGTGACAAAAATCATATTTCGTGCATGAAAAAAGAATAAACATTTTAGTAATATAAATTAAAACTTTCAAATAGGCAAAGTTGAGTTGTTCTAGATCCAAGAAAAATCGAGCAAATTTGAACGTTAAAGCAATGGGAAAAGATGTAAGCTCAGTATTGTTGAACAAATGAACGCCAATTAGAGAACTTACGTCAGTCTCGAGTTTCATCTTTTTTAATTAAATTCGTAAATTATTTTAAATAAAAAAAAGAAGACGTAAACTTCAGCAAGTGGTCCAGTATTCTGATTTTTTTTTCTCTCTTGCTTGTTCCTTATTCTTCTTCAGCGGAGTAGAAAGCGACGTCAACTTTTTTCTCAGTAAATTTTATCTTTTTTTTTCTCCCTTTCCCAGACTCTTCCTTTTCTCCATCTTCCTCAGTTTGAACGTAAATTTTTCCTTTCTAGCTTGCCTTGCTTTTCCGGTTCGCATAAGCATCAATTCGTGTTTCGGTTTTGACAGCTGAAAATAGAAAGTTCCGTTAGCACAAGTTTTTAGCCAAGTTGCAGAAAATGTGTGTAAAGAAAACTGAGTGAAGAGGAACCTTTAGTCTCTTAATATTATTTAAAGCACGTATCTCGTCTTCCAGGTTAACACTAGAACGCTCCTAGCTCGATAAAATATGTGCCTGAGTTATGATATCAAATATTAGTTGGTTTTTCGATGGTAAAAGTCTGTTTATACAATATTGAAACGAAAAAAAAAACAAACTCAAAATATCATAAAATATTTTTATTAAAATACCACATCAATACATCTACAAAAGATTTTTCTTAGTTACGATATCGAATTTTTTTTTCAGAGTTAAAAATATAGCCTATGTATTATATAATACTGAAAATTTACTCAAAAACTTTTTTCTATCTATACACACCATAATAATCATTTAGAAAGCTTTACTTACTTTATTTTATTTCATATTATTTTAATTTTATTAAATTCCATGTTTTTGTTATTGTTAGCTAGTATTAGATTACATCAGAAGTAAATTAAAGTGATCCCACTACAGATCATAGAGACCCTTGAGGTAGTAGGAGGTTAAGGCTCCCACTTTTTCTAGACAATCTAGTTTAAAATTTTATCAAACGTCAGACATCTTCTTTAGAATTGAAGATCTTTTACGTGTCATAAATATACTCACGGTTTTACGTCCCTTCCGAAAGAATAGAATAGATTAGAATCTGGTGGAATTAAGGCCATGTGGCCTTCTCTTCCACTCGCCACGACAAACATATGTTACATTAAAAATACAAACAAATTACAATAATAGTTCATACTAAACAATTAATTATCTGGTCAAACTGAACAATAATGAAAATAATGTCTAATAATACAATCAAATTAAATACAATTAAAATTAAACAAATTAAAGAATGTATACTCAAAGGAATAACAACTCGAATCTACTATACATAAAAAAGAAAAGAAAAAATATACACAAAGAAAATAATAAACTCTAATGAATTAATCTATCGCCTATATATAAGACATTAGGTAAATATATTGACAAATCTTAATACTATTTGTATTGAAAAATGAACAAAAAATTAATAATTAAAAATGTAATATTAGTGAGATGTTTCTGTTAATAACTGTATTTTCAATTTGTTTCTGAAGGATAGTAAAGTTTGTCAGTCTCTGACATAGGGTGAAGAGAAATTCATGTTTCAGCAAGAGAAACTGCAAAAGAGTTCGAGTGATAGGTAGTATGACGAGGAGAGATATAAAGGACAACGTGTTGATGGGATCGGGTATCTAATTTATGTATATCAGAGAGTCTAGTGAAGCGGTGTGATATATAATAAGGTAATGATGTGTGTAATATTTTATAGAAAAGAGATAGGGAATGGATGGTTCTACGATCTTGTAGACGAAAGAAGCCATATTCAGGATTTTTACACCCTTAAAGTCCTGTCGACTCGATCAGATTTGAATTCACGAATCTCGGAATCTGATGACTACTTGTTCTTAATTTTGTAGTAATGTAATTCATCATAAATACGATAAAATCAATAAATATTTAATAAAATACCAATTATGAATGTACCGTATATTTAGTCACTGCCACATAATAATACCTTATGATATTAAAATAATAATTACCGTGAAATAAAATTTGTATCACAAGGTAAATTCCCCCGGGAAATTATTTAAAATTTTGGTCGCTGAAAATTATATGATTCTTTGACTTTAATAAATCGTGTGAATAAAAACAGGTGTTTTTATCCCTGAAGTAATTTTATTTTGAATATTACATAAGACCATTAACGACAGAATGTCTTTTGTTAGATGTTTTAGTAAATTGGAATTTTTTGTGCAGAACATTAATAATGCTACGTTTGTAAAAATTAAATTAATGTCTTATCCACTCTCTTTCCTGGTGAGATACGTCTGTCGTATTTATCGTGCATTCTAACATTGTAATATAATTTTTCATAATGTTATATGTACAAGTATAATGCATTTTATATTTCACTAGCTGATTGTCCGGTGTTGCTCGGATATTTACTTGTCCCAATCTGCTTAGCATCAGCCAGCATGGTGTTTCCAAAAAGACATTATTATCACAAACTCTCTACTATTCATACCGAAACCTACCTTGTTTTTTTTTTCAGATATACGTTCTGATATACAAAAGCCATCTCCGAAAAAAATATCTGTTGCTTTTAACTGCAAGAGACTAAAGTCCAGAGCCAAATCTCTCACTCGAACTATAAGGAAGTAATGTAACACTTGAATTAGTATCTGGATAACCCTCAGTACATGCTGTCCAAGCCGAGTCCCCCCACTTCACACCGCTCTGACTCATGCAAGGGAGTCCATCTGCTTAGAACTATGGGTGGATATTGCTCAATTCTGGATTCCAATTCTGTGAAAAATAAAGTCTTAAATAACGAATTGGTATAAACTTCATAGTAGGATAATATGAAGCCAGATATAATAAGAACAGTTAAGTCTCATAGACTGCGATGGGCTGGACATGTTGCGCGTATGGGGAATGAAAGACGTGCATGGAAACTTCTTGCAGGAAAGCCAGAAGGAAAACGCCCAGTTGGTAGACCAAGAATGAGGTGGGAGAACAACATTAACTATGATTTGAGGGAAGTAGATTATACAGGGAATGATTGGAAAGCATTAGCTCAGAATAGGGATGTATGGAGAGCTTATGTCCGCGCGGCCATGAACCTACGGGTTCGATAGTGCCAGTGAGTAAGTAAGTAATTATTTTATATCTGCCTTGCAGTTAAAAAGGCAGCTTTTTTTTGACACAGACTTGGTGCTTCCTGGGAGAAATTTCAATGTAGGTTTCGACATGAAATGGTTGACAGTTTCCTTGTCAGTCAATTTGGAAATATTATTATTTTTACCTCTTCTCATCTCTCCCTCTTTCTGAGCGGTGCTAGAGGTAAATCGTGCCACTAATCAGATAAGCGATCTCTAAAACCGTGATTTCGACACTAATATATGTCATTGTTGACATTTTATTTTCTATCCCTTCTCGCTCTCTTAACCGGTAAGGATCAAACCTGAGATTATATGATATCAGACTTTCACCAAAAAATGCTTAATAATATCAAAATAACCAGTAAGATGCAAATTAGAAGTGGAAAGAAAAATTATAGAACAAGTGTTAGAATTTAATTATTTAGGTGTATTAATAACAAACACTAAAAATGTAATAAAATAAGTAAATAAACAAGCTGATAAAGCAGCACAAATATCAGGATATATGAAAGAATCATAATTTGGCGCAACAAACACATGTCAATAGAAAGCAAAACCCGCATATACAAAACGATAGTTCGACCAGTTATCGTATATGGGGCAGAAACTAGGGCTGATACAACAAAAACTAAACAAATAATAAGCACATGTGAAATGAAAATCTTAAGAACTATTCAGGGGAAAACATTATTTGATAAAATACACAACACAGAAATTAGGGACAAATGTTATATTCAACACATAACCAAATTTATTATAGATAGACGAAAATATTGGAAGAGTAGTATAGAAACAATGGAAGAAAACCGACTTGCAAAAAGAGCTAGTAAGGAAAGTTGAATTCCTCTTTGCCTCTATGGGCCCGGGCAAAGATGTCACAGATTGAACAATCTATGCTTTCCAATCAAAATAGTTATCAACAATAACGGTTTGATCCAGCACCTATACGGTGCAATTTCTGGGAGAAGAACAAGAGGAAGACCAGCCAAGAGATGGATAGACAGTGAATGCACATCCAATACGTCTTCCTCCGAGGAGTGATTTTGGGAAAAAAACAGAATGAAAATCCTACAAATTAAGTTTAAGAAGAAGAAGAAGAAGAAGAAGAAGAAGAAGAAGACTTTCACCAAACAACTTAGCGACTCTAAAAAGTACGACACTAATCTCGGGCACTAATAACATCTTAGTTTTCACAGGTTCTCACCATATTCCACCCTCATAGAAGTGCTAGAATCAATCTTGGGTTTACATGGCATCTGAATAGTCAACAAATAGCTTAGCGACCATAAAAACTATGGATTAGACACTAATCTCGATCCATTTTTCATTTTAGTTTTTATCCTCTATCTCCTGCTCACATTATCTATGTGGCACAATTAAACACACTTTATTGAATAAAACTAAAAAATAAAATATTTTAAAATTTTACAAAGTATTGGCAGTTCCATCTCTTATCAATGTATGTGAAACCTGGACATTAACAAACGCAGATAGTAAACAAATAGAGGCTGCAGAAATGAAGATGTTGAGAGCATTAGCAGGATACCAAAGGACCGATAAAAAGAAAAACGAAGATATAAGAACAGAACTTAACATATTTAATCTCTGTGAAAGAATATAAAATGTATTAAGGTTCCAGTTGGTTTTATTTTTTTTTTTTTAGATCCCACAACAGGCCTTGGGGTAGTAGGATGTTAAGGCTCCCACTTTTTCTAGACAATCGGCACTTTATGTCAGCCGGGTTGTCAGCCCTGCGTGACGGCCGCCTTTACCCCCAGAACAAGCGTCTGGTACTCATTTCCGTTAGAGGCTGAGTCGACCCCAGGGCCATAGTGCCGCCAGAGGGTTTGGGTCAGTTTAAAAATCCTGACCCCAACGGGACTTGAACCCTCGACCCTCTGGCTTGTAGCTCAGTGCCTTAACCACTACGCTACGGCGTGCCCCTCCAGTTGGTTTTATAATCCTTGTAAAGTTTTATTTTTAAGGGGATAGAATTTACGTTGCAATATATCTAATTTGCAGTTATCAATAATTGTAAATTTAAAATCCTATCAAAATGCTTACCTTCATCACATATTACGATTGAATGAACTGCGCATACCAAGAAGAATGTATAATTATAAACCAAAAGGGAGAAGATTGTTGGGAAGACCATTGAAGAGATGGAAGGACCAATTCGACCTATAATGAGATCGGAACAGGTCATTGGGCTTAATCCTTGTTGTTGTTGACGATGATGATATATGCTGCTCACACCCCTTATGGATGCTATGGATCAAATTTTGTATTGAACATCACAGAAACTGCCACTAATGAGTTTAGCAACCTATAAACTTTGAATGAATTCGGCAATATTTTTTTTTTTTTAGTTTACCCAATCTCACCCCCATCTTAGGAGTGCTAGAGATCTCTTACCCCGATGGAAATTTTCAGATTGTAAGTTATATGCGTACCGAGTTTCGTTGAAATTGTTCCAGATGTTCTATAATTATCCTAGCTAACTAACTAACTAATTAATTCACTGGCTGTATCGAACTCGTAGATTTATGGTCGTGCACACATAAATTCTCTTTACATCCATATTCCAAGCCAATGCTTTCCAATCATCCATGTAATAATGTACTTTCCTCAATTCATGGTTAATGTTATTCTCCCACCTCATACTTGGTCTACCAACTGGGCGTTTTACTTCTGGTTTTCCTACAAGAAGCTTCCATGCACGCCTTTCATTCCCATTCGTGCCACATGTCCTGCCCGTCACATTCTACGAGACTTAACTGTTCTTATTATATCTGGCTTCATATACATATCATGTAGCTCTTAATACATATCATGTATTATGTAGTTTCTAGAATTATTCTAGAATATATATATATATATATATATATATATATATATATACAATGATACTGCCTATTCTGCGTGGGATTTTAATAAAAATGTATTTGTACTTCTTTAGCGTTTTTCGTGAATTTCTGTACAGATACGACTGTTTAAAGGTAAAGTGATCCCACTGCAGGCCTCAGGAGGCCCTTGAGGTAGTAGGAGGTTAAGGCTCCCACTTTTTCTAAACAATCGGAACTTGATGTCAGCCTTGTTTGACGGCCGCCTTTACCCCCAGAATCATTTTTGTTAGAGACTCAATCGACTCCGGGGCCATAGTTTATCCAGAATGTTTGGGTCAGTTTAAAAATCCTGATCCCTCGGGACTCGAACGCTAGACCTTCCGGCTCGTAGTGTAGTGTAGTGCCATAACCACTAGACTACAGCGTCCCCATTTGTAAAAATATAGAGTAACAACTAATCGTTACTATGGTAAGAAAAACTGAATGAATCGGCCGCGGTGGACTAGTGGTTATGATCCTTGCCTCTGGTCCCGAGGGTCGCGGGTTCAAACCCGACCGGGTTCCATGGATTTTTTTAGGATGGAAAAATCCAAGGAGCGAGTCTTCCGGGAGGGACTTTAAGCCGTGGGTCCCGAGTCTGAAGATTTTCAGGCTCGTAAAAGATCCTTAAGCCTGAATGAAAAGGCCTCTAAGCAAAATTTACCGAATTTTCCTGTCCTAGTACTACCTTGGTTTCCTAGATGTCAGTATGAGGCGGAACGCTGACCATGGACCACTCAAATTACATATATACTAAAACAAGTGTAACTAAATTAGTATGGTTCAAATTCTTCCCTGTAGGTGGAGAGCGTCTAAATCTCTGTTAAGGGAAACATGGGCTTACAAGATACAAAAAGAAGAAAAACTGAATGTAAAAAAAATAAAATAAAAAGTTAAGTCCGGTCATTTTGGCTAAGGATGCCAGTATACCGAGTGGATGATCATTCGCCTCTGTGATTAATACATGTGGATGTGAGACCAGCAGGCGGTAGGTAGGCCTTGCAGGCTTCTCGCGCCATGGAGTTCAAAAGAACCTCAACCTGAAAATGAGACACTAAGCATATTTTGTAGGTACTTTTACGTCCAGATTTAATTTGCGACGCTAATGACCAGAGTTGCTAAATTTCGTAATGTATCTTTTTGGATACATCAGTTGCTTCAATTAATTCACTATTTTAAATGAATCAGAAGAAAACGAACAAAAGGGAGCCACTTAAATGTGTATCTAATTATACAATATACTTAATAACAATTATACAAGATTCCGTTTTCACTGCGGTCCGCCACATTTAAATAACTAACAGAAAAAATTTGTGTTTTGCTAATTTAAGGGTTAAATAAAAAGCTAACTTGTGACTCATATGCAATGAAGAATAGAGTACTTAGTGTGCAATACGTTATTTTTATTCATGAAGTAATAAAACTGGGTGAATGAGGGTCTTGAAATTACGTGTTTAGCAGACAGCTACTAAATATATCCTGAGATTTATTTACAAGAGGGAAGGGGAAAAAAAGCGACTTGTCTGACGAACATCTGAGTGAGGAAGGGCGTCAAGTGACGTCCTGGAGGACGAGATGATGAGGATATATAGACGTTCAGTGGCGAATTATAACACAAACATTTCACAGTGGCGGATGCACCGCAATAATATAATTTTCCTCTAGGCGGAAAAAGTCAAATCATTATCACCTTTATAATATTTGTCTTGTTTAATAGGTAAATATTTCGCGGATAGCAATCCCTTAGGATGATCGGACATGTCCAGCGAATGGAAGAGGATCGGCTACGAAAATGTGTTTTGGAATGGAAAGCTGAGGGGAGACGAGGCAGAGGAAGACCTAACAACCTCCTGGAGTCAAGCAATATGTTTATACATGTAGGAGAAACGTCTACAAACCAGGAGATTGGATGGACCGACAAAACTGGCTATTAGGAATCGGACGATAGCAAAGACTTTAATCAACCGATGATCTGTTATTATTATTATTATTATTATTACTATTATTATTATCATCAATATTTTTATCATATTATTATTATTATTATTATTATTATTATTATTATTATTATTATTATTATTCCTGGGTATTTTAATTCTGTCCTTCTTTAAAATTTTCCTCATTAATTTTAAGTGTCCATGCTCATTTAACTGGCATTTATTTGTTTTACCGTATATTTACTTAGTTTTATTGATATGTATTGCCATGCATAGTAATTCTGCCCGAGGGCAGGTCTTTCACTACAATCATCGCATTTTCATGCTATTCTTTGCAGCATTACTAGGGAATTATTTGTGTGGTAGCTTTCTGTTGCTTTCCACACCGGTGATGGATGATGATGATGATGATGATGGCCGGATGATTTTCGGGGACCATTGGGCCCTAAGCTTCCTAACATTTGTCTTACAGGTGAGGAAAAAAACCTAAAAAACTCACCCAGCAGCCCGTCCCGACCGGGAATCGAATCCGGTCCCACTGCCTGACAAGGCAGCGCGCTACCTCGACACCACAGCGGTGGACATACACACACACACACACACACACACACACATATATATATATATATATATATATATATATATCGTCCACCGCTGTGGTCTCGAACCCGGTCCCACTGCCTGACAAGGCAACGCGCTACCTCGAGACCACAATTATATATATATATATATATATATATATTTATCGTCCACCGCTGTGGCCTCGAGGTAGCGTGCTGCCTTGTCACTCAGCGGGCCCGGGTTCGATCCCCGGTCGGGACAGTTTTTCTGCGTGAGGTTTATCGGGGTTTTTCCTCACCTGTAAGGCAAGTGTCAGGAAAACTTTAAGGCCCAAATGGTCCCCGAAATCATATAGCCATCATCATCCTTATCATTATCATCACCATCATCACCATCTCATCCTTATCATTATCATCACCATCATCATTATCATCTACCTTCACCGGTGTGGAAAGCAACGGGAAGCTACCACACCTAATAAAGCTGCAAAGCATAGCATGAAAATGCTATGATTGCAGTGAAGGACTTGCCCTCGGGCAGAATTACTATGGATGGATACATATATATAGCCTACACGTATAGGAAAAATGATTGGAAGAAAATTTTATCAATGTGTATTTGAGATTACTCTACATTTTTTGGTTCTTTTGTGGTATTTGCGACATACGTGACTTTAAGGTAGGAAGTTTTCACCTGTCGTAAGTTGAAGTAAAGTTTGCTCCAGGTGCAAGAGAATGCGGCAAGAATTTTCTCTGTTGGAATTATATTGGATTTTACTGGGTAAGTGGAACCGTGATTTCAGCTCGATTCCAAACCCTAATTTCTAGTATGGAATTTCTATAAACTTACTGCAGTATTCTACCCCATTCCTCACGCACTTCCTTGTTCCTAACTCTGGAAGATATCCATATTGTAATTTTACAACTGACTCATGTAAGCTAACTCCGCAATTTGGCTATCTCATTGTAGAAAATATGGTGTGCTTTAAAGAATAATGACTAATCTTGTTTTCGGGATGTCTTTTAAATTAAAGTCCTGTCGTCCTGGAACCTAAATTGCTCTTATTTTAACGAATTACTAAGGATTGATACTATTGAGGTCCTTGTCATGAAAGGCTTTTCAACTATTTTTACAGAACTATCCGATCCTATCTAGTAGGCATCGAAAATGACCGTGTCTAATATATATATATATATATATATATATATATAATAAAGTAAAGTAAAGTGATCCACGACAGGCCTCGAGAGGCCCTTGGGGTAGTGGGAGGTTAAGGCTCCCACTTTTTCTGGACAATATGCACTTGATGTCGGGTTGTCAGTCCTGCGTGACGGCCGCCTTTACCCCCAGAACAAGCGCCTGGTACTCATTTTCGTTAGAAGCTGAGTCGACGCAGGGCCATGGTGCCGCCAGAGGGTTTGGGTTAGTTTAAAAATCCTGACCCCAGCGGGACTCGATAAAAAATAAGAAATAAAGTAATTCGCTAAAAGATTATTTTTTTGCGCGATAGTACGTTTTGTTGTACTTACAGCAATGTCGACCATGGTTGAAAATTCAACTTCATACATTTCGGGGTTGCCAACCTATAATAAGAACAGTTAAGTCTCGTAGACTGCGATTGGCAGGACATATGGCACGAATGGATAATACAACACACGCATGGAAGCTTCTTGTAGGAAAACCAGAGGGAAAAAGCCCAGTTGGTATACCAAGAATGAGATGGGAGAATAACATTAACTATGATTTGAGAGAAGTAGATTATACAGGGAATGATTGTAAAACATTAGCTCAGGATAGGGATGTATGGAGAGCTTATGCCCGCGCGACCATGAACTTATGGGTCCAATAGTTCCAGTGAGTTAGTTAGTTATCATTCATACAACCAGCCACTCTCGCTGCTTATTTAGTATGATTTTCTTATGTAATAATCTCCAGCTAGTTATTCCCACACCCAAATATTTAACTTTTATAAGATTCATGATGTGTTCCGTTGAGGTATTATTCAAAATTAAAATATATACTCGAAGAGATGGAAATCATGAAAGCAGCTCATAACAATGGCAATCAGATAAACGAAAACGAACCCAATACATGTAACCCCCTCTATCAGATCTTCAGTGAAACACCAGTTTTGAATCCTGCCGATGATGGGACAAGTCCCGAAAGCGCTACAGTTAAATGATTAATTAAGTTGAGGAGAAGGACCTTTCAGGTGAATATTCCATAATTTTATATTTTAACCCAAATATTTGATTACCTCCTCCATCATTTTCTTTTCTAATTCTAACTTGCATCTTAATATTAACTTTACTTATTGTCATTGTTTTAGTTTTTGCTAACGATGTTTTCATAGTAGAGGTAGTGAAGTTCGAAAATAAACATTATTAAAGTTTTACAAAGTGATGGCTTTCGCAGCTTAATCGTGTGGATGTGAAAACTGGGTTTCAGAGAAGAAATATGATTGAAAAGTTGAACCTGCTGAAATGAGGTTTTTGAGAATTGTAGCCGGCTATAGATTATTTGATAAAAAGTGACGATAACAGTCTGCTAACAATCCTTCTTCATAGTATTTCCTCTTATTCTACTTCTTTGTTGCCTCTGCCCGTTCTTGGAATTTCCTTCCTCAAGATATATCAGGGGTTGCCGTACACTTGACACTTTTTAGGGTCAGTTTCACCTACATAGGTAACTGTATTACGCCATTTTTTCCCCATGTATAATACATAGCTTAAACTGGCGTAATACAGTTACCTCTGTTGGTGAAACCGATCCTAAGTCACGCTTATACAAATACATGTTAAATAACACTGAGCAACAAATTTTTTTTTTTTTGACTCAGAAAGAAAAATATGTGATTCTGATAGTATTTTCTCTCCTGAATTAAAAAAAATATGATATTGGTTTTTCTCCATCACGCAAGGTTTCTGAGAGACAGGAATTTATAATTTCAAACACTTTAATATTTTCTACATTCGTAACTACACAATATCCGAACATTCGGACTCACTTAGAAAGTAAGAAATGACGATTTTCTGCTATATTTCGGCTGTGGAGCATCTCTCTTGATGGTCCAACAATAATTGGCCAGCATATTAGGATTCTATTTGCCTTGATATCTCTTTTCCATAGATGAAACCATTTGAGTTAGCTCATTTGGTTTTATTTTACAATGGACAAATGGACGAGAAAACATTTATTAAAAAAATAATTATTTAAATGCATTAATTGAAATTAAAATAAAAAAATTGTGGATGGTGGAAAAATTCCGAATGCATATTTGAAAACACGATAAAAACTGCATTGAGTACAACTATTGGTACTCATGAGACAAAAATCATGTTGACTAGTGCAATTAATTTGTTTGGACAACTAAATTTATTCTATGGCATTAATAATTTTTTATCTGACTTTTCTATTTTGTAATTTTATATTTCAATCGTTAACTGTACATTGAATCAAATATTTTGTAAATAATAATTATATTTTATAGAAGTACCAAGTATATTTATGTTTATTGTGATTTATATGTAAACATATTTTTTGTATTTTTTTAAACCTTGCGGAGTGGTAGAAAGGCCTTAAGGTCTTAACTCTGCCAGGTCAAATAATGCTATTAATATTATTTATTATTATTATTATTATTATTATTATTATTATTATTATTATTATTATTATTATTATTATAAGTGAAGATTGGTAGCGTGCTGCCTTGTCACGCAGCGGGTCCGGGTTTGATCCCCGGTCGGGGCAGTTTTTCTGGGTGAGGTTTTTATCAGGGTTTTTCCTCACCTGTAAGACAAATGTCAGGCCCAAACGGTCCCCGAATCATATGGCCATCATCATCATCATCCTTATCATTATCATCATCATCATCATCACCACCATCCTTCACCGGTGTGGAAAGCAAAGGGAAGCTACCACACCTACAATTCCCTAGTAAAGCTGCAAGCATATCATGAAAATGCTATGATTGCAGCGAAGGACCTGCCTTCGGGCAGAATTACTATGGATAGATGGAAGAAGAATTCAAGTCAATTGGAGAGAGCACGTAATAATAATAATAATAATAATAATAATAATAATAGTAATAATGTTTTATTTATTCTGGCAGAGTTAAGGCCATAAGACCTTCTCTTCCACTCAACCAGCACAAATACAAATACATATTTGACAAATATAGATATACACTATACTAATTATAAACAGTTAAAGATACATTAAATGTATCAATGTAAATTTCATGTACAAACAACATTTTATACGATAATAGCAATAATAATACTTACGATGATAATAATAATAATATAATGATAATAATAATAATAATAATAATAATAATAATAATAATAATATAATGATAATATATATAATAATGATGATGATAATAATAATAATAATAATAATAATAATAATAATAATAGTATGAATATGATAAATTATACGAGAAACACCAATTAATATTATATACCTTACACTGGGTAATGATGAAGTACAACATATGCCAGAAACATGAATTACCAGAAAAATATACAACTAGAACCTCGCGGAAGAAGAAGCTGAGGAAGGCCTACAAAAATTAGGGCGAGACCAGTTTTTTTGGGGGGGGAGCTGGAACGGACCTTATGGCCCATACCGTAATGCAGATGATGATGATGATATTTTCATATTGAAATTTCGGCAACTTTGATAGAATCCATATAGTAATACACATAAACCTAAACAGCATAATTGTAAAATATAAAAAGTACACCATGCGATTGCAGCGCTTGTCTCTAAAAATCAATACGGAGGTTGTTAGTGTGGGATTATACTATCATGTTTAAACAACGTATGTAAGCGAAACTTAACGAGGACGGTCATCTCCCTGTTTTACAAATCCCATGTAATGAAGTAGACAACTGTTTAGGCAAATACAACTATTTTGTAAAACAAATCACGAGAACACTGTAGAAACAATGGCAATCGCTTGTTAGACAACACTGGTACAAGCCTAAACCTCAGTTTTATTATAGATAAAGGTTAGCGTGCTCGAATTGAGGATTGTGACATGACCGACAGAGCAATATCGTAAAATTGGATACATCGAATTGATTTGGAGAGTAAAACCACAAAACCAGACCGTTGAATTGGTGAAGGATCAAGTGTGATATGTTTAAATGTACAATTACCAACTGTGAAAATGTGGAATTGGTTAGAGTTAAAAAATACTAATTTGACCATACCATACTAATAGCATTTAACCGCAATGAGGGGCCTGAGAATGTTTTATTACGTCTGGGGAGAGGAAGGGGATTGTGTTACATCCCAACTAATTTGGGGTTTATCGATGGAGACTGATTAGATTAGGCACACGAGACACAAGACAGATCGTGATATATTTGTTTGTTTGTCTGTGTATAATATTTAGTGGAGGGTAACAAAATTATAAGCAACTTAAAATTACAGAATGATGGATAGAAAAACACAGAAAAATCCAAGTATTTTGGAATAAATAAATAATATATTTTCATAATAATTGTCTATTCAAATTCGAAGAGTTAATAATAATTATTGTATTGTAAGCCTATGTTTTCCCTTTACAGAGATTTAGGCGCTCTCCCCCTACAGGGAAGAATTTGAACCATACTAATTTAGTTACACTTGTTTTCGTATAGATGTCATTTTGAGTGCTCCGTTGTCAGCGTTCCGCCTCATACTGATATCTAGGAAACCAAGGTAATTCTAGGACGGGAAAATTCGGTAAATTTTGCTTAGAGGCCTTTCCATTCAGGTTTAAGGATTTTTTACGAGCCAGAAAATCTTCAGACTCGGGACCCACGGCATAAAGTCGCTCCCGAGGGACGTGCTCCTTGGATTTTTCCATCCTAAAAAAACCCATCGACCCCGGCCGGGTTTGAACTCGCGACCCTCGGGAACAGAGGCAAGGAGCATACCACTATTATTAATAATAATAATACTAATAATAATAATAATAATAATAATAATAAAATTTTTGGGAATTATTAATCAAGTTATGAAACCATACCTTGTACAAAAAAAACAGATTACGTTTGTATAACAATAATAATAATAATATAATAATAATAATAATAATAATAATAATAATAATAATAATAATAAAAATATGGGAATTATTAATCAAGTTATGAAACCATACCTTGTACAAAAAAAATACGTTTGTATAACACTTTGGCTACTGAAGCATGGACACTAAAAATGACAACATGATAGCAGCATAACGGCTTGTGAAATGAGATTTATGCGCAGAACAGCAGGTTACACCAGATGGGATCGGAAAAGGAACACCGATATCTTAAAAGAATTGAAGACTCTGCCAATTTTGGAATATATTAAACAGTACCAACTAAATTGAAAACACCATCTTGAAAGGATGAGTACAAATCGGATCCCCAAAGCTGTTTATAATTATATACCAAGAGGACGAAGATCTGTGGGCCGTCCTATGAAATGCTGAGGGAGAATTTTCTATAGGATCGTAACAGGCCTTGGCCTAATACTTGGAAGGAAGAATAAAGTAGAAGATAATAATGATAATAGTAGTGATGATGATAATAATAATAATAATAATTATACTTAGGCCTACTTACTTACTCACTGGCACTATCGAACCCATAGGTTCATGGCCGCGCGGACATAAACTCTCCATACATCCCTATCCTGAGCTAATGCTTTCCAATCATTCCCTGTATAATCTAAATAATAATAATAATAATAATAATAATAATTTGAGAATTGTGTACCTCATTGACGGTTTTCTCCAACCAATTTTAGTAATTAACATGAATTTTAAAAATGTATAAATGACTACGGACTTATAGACTATCTATCAATTTGCAACAAACATTCACAAATTTCGCTTAATCTAAGTTCTCCATCTGTCCTCTGTATCTTCTCCTGTTACACCAAATTTCCTCATTGAATTTTGAATGCTATTCTTCCAGGTTGTTCTTGGTCTTCCTTTTCTGCTCCTTCTTTCAATTTACCATGCATAGACAGCCTTTGGAAGTCTTCCATCCTGCGTTGTTCTTGTCAGAGACTGTCAATCGCTATAGCTAATTATTTAAACCCAAATTAACTGATATCTTAAGTTCGACACAATGAAAACATTAACTGCATAACAACTATATAGAGCATTCTATAGGCCTAAATAATCATCTAGGAAGCTACTTACTTTATTTTATATCATTTTAATTTTATTATATTCTATGTTTTTTTTTTAGTATTAGCTAGTATTCGATCACATCATCATTGTATTTTGTTTGGTCTGTATTTTAATAATATCTTTAAATTGTAACATGTAGGCTATGTAATTGTTGTATAGGCCTAATTCTACTATTCGCTGGTTGAGTGGAAGAGAAGGCCTTATGGCCTTAATTCTACCAGCTGAAATAAAACATTATTATTATTATTATTATTATTATTATTATTATTATTATTATTATTATTATTATTATTATTATTATTATTAATTATTTTAGCCTTCCGTGTTCAAACTCATCCATTATAGCCTACTTCTTTCTGCATTCATCCATTTTCTAATTTCAAATTGTTTCCAGTCCGAGGCCTAAGATTCGGTTTTTTAGCATTTTATATTTTTTACGATGAGTAAATAATAATAATAATAATAATAATAATAATAATAAATAATAATAATGATAATAATAATAATAATAAATAATAATAATAATAATAATAATAATAGTAGTAGTAGTGATTTTGATAAAGTTAGTCTAAAATATAACATAGGCCCTAATTTGAGGAGAGATTTATAAAAATCTTTATTCCTTTGTAACCTGGGATCAAACCCTAGTCCACCAACACATAGTTACAAGTCTTTGCAGCTTTCCTCAGATTCCCTTTGAAGTACCATTCCCAAAATTCAACGTACTCTGAAGTGTAACTCGGCGAAACTATGTGAACTATCTTAACCACAGCAGTTCCCCCAGGTGTTCACTAAGTTGTGGTGCATCGGTTGAAATTGAGAGAGCAAAATATTCTTGTTTTCTTGGACATTGAGAAATTTTGTTGTTGAAAAGATAGACAAACTATTATTTTACTGCTAATTAAAGACAGTATTTTTTATATTTTATCAAAAGTATGAGCCATTAGCACATCAGAAGTCCTATTTTATAGTAAATACGGTAATATGTTATATATGTTTAAAAAATCCTCTAAATGATGAAAAAAAAAACATTCAACATGTCAAGTAGTTTTGGAGTCCATAAAGGACAAAGAAACATACACTTATTTTTATATATAAACATGATTCTTTTATTTATTTAATGACGTAACCCATTTTGACGCATAGGCTCTCCTTTATCAGGAATTTGTAGACAAAGTTCATATTTAGTTACCTTATTTGTCAGAAGATGGCATGAGTGGCATGCGGTCAACACACCCGCTCAATGCAACATCTAGCAGGTAACTAAGGTATTACTAGGATGTTTAAGATCGGTCGGTAAATTTTGCTTAGAGGCCTCTTTCTTCAGGCTTAAGGATATTTTACGAGTCTGATAATCTTCAGACTCGGGACCCACGGATTAAAGTCTCTCCCGGAGGATTTGCTCCTTAGATTTTCCCATCCTGAAATAATCCATCGACCGCGGCTGGATTTGAACACGCGACCACTAGTCCACATGAGGTAAGATATATTTTTTAAAATTACTCTTTCATTTGCTAAACCGTGTGTGAAAGATGAGTTTGGAAGTTTTTTACATGGTCGAGTTACCAGCCCAGACGCACAACCACCTTCCTAGTGGATCGGGGATTTATTTCGGAGTTTCCTTCTCCTAGACGGGTTGCTAACCAAAGCTTTGGAGTCCCATCAAAAATCGTTATAGACAACAAACCTCTGGAACAAGTAACAAATTTTAATTATTTTCGTTGTAATTTTACCATAAACACAAAAACTGAAAGAGACATACATATGAAACTGTCGAAATTCCAAATGATATGCGGAACTACACATAAAACATTAACGAATAACACAAGAAGAGATACTAGATTTAGATTTTATAAAACATTGTCAGTTCCTGCATTACTTTATGGGAGCGAAACTTGGGTAATTACCAAAAAATTGCAAAGTAGAATACAAAGCGCATAAATGAACTTACTCAGAAGAACAAAGGCCTGCACAAGATTGGATCGGATAAGGAATGAAGATATAAGAACAGTGTTAAATATATATCCATTGAATGAGAAAATCAGAGAATATAGAGAGAAGTGGCTTACACATGTGGAAAGAATGAATGTAACAAGACTACCAAGAGCAGCATTCAACTACAAGCCAAGAGGTTCAAGGTGAAAAGATGGACAGAACAACTGTGAGGCGGAACAGGCAATTTATGCCTAGCCCGTGAAGTGAAGAATAAGAAGAAGAAGAAGATTTCCTAAACCAAGGATACTTCGTCTGAGAAGTAGCAAATTTAAGACGTCTGGCACTGGCTGTAAAAGTTTTTAAAGTTACATAAAATTTACACCTTGTTTTATATATTTTCTTAGTGTAAATATTTGCTGAGAACAATATATACCTTAACAATATAGTATGGCAAAATGCAGCCCCTCCTCAGGTGTTAAGAATTTCAAGAGAGCAAGTTTAGATAGCTGAAGTGAAACTGAGGGAGGAGAAGTGCCTTGTGAGTATACGTAGGCCCTTTTTTATTAGACAGAATAAGGTCGATATATTCTAAGCTGTTAAGTAGTGTCTTTTTGAAAGCACTCTCTGGAGCAAGATTTAATAATAGATCTTGTGGTTGGACAGCATCTTTTGTTTGGTAGTAAGCTCCCTTTTCTATGGGGGAGACACATTGCAGCAACTACTATAATAAATTGTACTGGGTGCTTACATAGCACCATGTTTATGGTGTTACATTTTACCTCGCCCAGAAAAAAAGAGAACCTCTTTTCTTTATCGTACAACTGAATTTTGCCGATAGGAAGAACCAAGGAGCAGTAATGTAATTTATACAGCGTCTTCACAATAGCTCGCTACTTCTATTATATCGTCATACGCGTAAAGTACACATCGCTCCATAGGGCGTTTGAAATCTGCTTAAAGGAACGCTGTTGTGATTTTCTGTAGTATTGTAAGTAAGGCCACGATATTGGAACAAACATTTGTTGAAGAAAAAAAGAAGTGAGATGTTGAAAGGATGTAAATAAGAAAAGATTCCACATTTCAGCCGTTTTAAACTTGAACGTTTTGAGACGAGTTGGTTATAAAGAGGGGTGAAAAGTAACCCTATCAATATATATATATATATATATATATTTTTTCCATGTTTACACACACACACACACACACACACACACACACACACACACACACACACATATATTATATATATATAAACGTTTGTGTTAGGATATCTAATTGAATCAGATGGATAGAGCGCTAAACGTACAGAGTTCAGAGACTCGAGTTCAAATCCGACTCAGGAACTTACTTTTCTTTTCATATCATATATATATGTATATATATATATATATATATATATATACTTACTCACTGGCACTATCGAACCCGTAGATTCATGGCCGCGCGGACATAAGCTCTCCATACAGCCCCATCCTGAGCTAATGATTTCCAATCATTCCCTGTATAATCTACTTCCCTCAAATCATAGTTAATGTTATTCTACCACCTCAGTCTTGGTCTACCAACTGGGCTTTTCCTTCTGGCTTTCCTACAAGAAGCTTCCATGCACGTCTCTCATTCCCCATACACGCAACATGACCTACCCATCGCAGTCTACGACACTTAACTGTTCTTATTATATGGCTTCCTATTGAGACCATGTAGTTCATTGATAAGTAGTCTTCTCCATTCACCTGTCTGTTTATCTCTCTTTGGTCCAAAAATTTTCCTAAGTATTTTATTCTCAAATACCCGTAATTTCCACTCCTCCCTTAAAGTAAGAGTCAACGTTTCGCATCTATATAATATAACTGGTAGAATAATAGTTTTATATATTTTCAGTTTAATGTTTTTTGAAAGGAGTTGGGACATCAAAAATCTCTGCAATGCATTATATATATATATATATATATATATATATATATATATATATATATACATATATATTTAACGTTTACACATCTTTCTGTGCCTGAAGTTTTATTTTCCTTCTCAACTCATCCCTAACCATGCACTCCATGTCCTCAAGTCCTTTTATTTTCATTACAGTTCTTATATCTTGCATCCATGAGTTTTGAGGTCTCCCTTTCTCTCTTCTTCCAGGTGGACACCATTCCAATTTTTTTTTCTGGGTAACATTACTTCTTGCATTGTCGTACATGCCCATACCAATTAAGTTGCTTATATCTTATAGGTCCACCGCTGTGGTGTCGAGGTAGCGTGCTGCCTTGTTACGCAGCGCGCTCGGGTTCGATCCGCGGTTGGGACAGGCTCCTGGGTGAGGGTTTTTTTTTGTGTTTTCCTCACATGTAAGACAAATGTCAGGAAGCTTAGGGCCCAACGGTCCCCGAAAATCATCCGGTCATCATCATCGACCTTATTATCATCATCATCATCTTTCACCGGTGTGGAAAGTAACAGGAAGCTACCACACCTATAAATCCCTAGTAAAGCTGCAAAGCATAGCATGAAAATAATATGATTGTAGTGAAAGATCTACCCTCGGGCAGAATTACTATGGGTGGGATGGATATATGACTTCACGCACAGAAAGATGTGTAAACATTGAAAATCTATCTAAACATTGAAAATCTGTCTATATATATAGACAGATTTTCAATATATATATATATATATATATATATATATATATATGGAATGATAAGAAAAATAAATGCCTGGACGGGATTCGAACCCGGATCTCTGAGTCTGTACCTCAGCGTGATATCCATTACACTACCAGGCGAATCCAATTCAAACACTTCTTTTTCTTATATATGTATTATACTCTCCATTATTACTAGATGTCGCGAGAACTCAGTCTTCACCGCCATCTAGTAGCTGACTATAACAAGTAAGCAAATTAAAGAGAATATTTTTACCTTATAGCAGTGACGCTTTATAGATGTTATAATTAAATGTTTACCATTGAGCAATGAAAGCTTAATATGGAATGATAAGAAAAATAAATGCCTGGACGGGATTAGAACCCGGATCTCTGAGTCTGTACTTCAGCGTGATATAGTCAGCTACAAGATGACGGTGAAGACTGAGTTCTCGCGACATCTAGTAATAATGGAGAGTATAATACATATATAAGAAAAAATAAGTGTTTGAATTGGATTCGCCTGGTAGTGTAATGGATATCACGCTGAGGTACAGACTCAGAGATCCGGGTTCGAATCCCGTCCAGGCATTTATTTTTCTTATCATTCCATATTAAGCTTGCATTGCTCAATGTTAAACATTTAATTATAACATCTATAAAGCGTCACTGCTATAAGGTAAAAATATTCTCTTTAATTTGCTTACTTAATATAGTCAGCTGCTAGATGGCGGTGAAGACTGAGTTCTCGCGACATCTAGTAATAATGGAGAGTAAAATACATATATAAGAAAAAATAAGTGTTTGAATTGGATTCGCCTGGTAGTGTAATGGATATCACGCTGAGGTACAGACTCAGAGATCCGGGTTCGAATCCCGTCCAGGCATTTATTTTTCTTATCATTCCATATTAAGCTTGCATTGCTCAATGTTAAACATTTAATTATAACATCTATAAAGCGTCACTGCTATAAGGTAAAAATATTCTCTTTAATTTGCTTACTTAATATAGTCAGCTGCTAGATGGCGGTGAAGACTGAGTTCTCGCGACATCTAGTAATAATGGAGAGTAAAATACATATATAAGAAAAAATAAGTGTTTGAATTGGATTCGCCTGGTAGTGTAATGGATATCACGCTGAGGTACAGACTCAGAGATCCGGGTTCGAATCCCGTCCAGGCATTTATTTTTCTTATCATTCCATATTAAGCTTGCATTGCTCAATGTTAAACATTTAATTATAACATATATATATTCGATGTTTACACATCGTTCTATGCGTGAAGTTTTATTTACCTTCTCCACTCGTCCCTAACTGTTCACTCCATGTCCTCAAGTCCTCTTGTTTTCATAATATTTTGCATCCATGAGTTTTGAGGTCTTCCTTTCTCTCTTCTTCCAGGTGGACACCATTCCAATTTTTTTTCTGGGTAACATTTCTTCTTGCATTTGTCTTACATGCCCATAATAATTAAGTTGCTCATTACTTATAGAATCTACTATTGAATATTTAACATTCATTTTTTTTTCTCGTATGATTTTATATAGGGTTTCCAGTATAAAACCGGACACTCTGCGGCTGGCAGAGTGAAATGCGGACGAGGAGAGAGCGCTGCCTGACGGGTGAAACCCCGTGAGGCGTGTCCGGTTTTATATTGGAAGCCCTGTATATATATATGTGTGTGTGTGTGTGTGTGGTTTAATGGTTGTGTTTCTTGTTTTCGGGGGTCCGGAGTTCAAACCCGGCTGGGATAGGTGTTTTTTTAGGATGGAAAAGTTCATGTGACAAGTTCCACCCGGTGGGATTTTAAGTCGTGGTCACGGGTCTGATTATTTTCGGGCTCGTAAAAGAACTTCATAGCTAAATTAATTCCTATGAGCAAAATTTGTACAGACTTTTCCACCTGGGAAAGGAAAGAGAGGTCGACCTAGATTAAATGGATGGCTGATGTAAGAGGAGGTATGAGGGGGGCTAGGTCTGGAAGAATTGGAATGGGAAGAGAGAGAAGAATGGAGAAAGAGGATAAAATTTGAAAAGCTTGGCACAGGAAGATGTTTATAAATAAATATATTGTAAAAAGTCAACACAACGAGAGACTGTCATTGAACAGTCGACCTACGTGAATCCGATTTTGCAGCAACAGGCAGCAACACACTTACGGTGCGGATTTTTTTCGCATGTGTCCATTTCACTGCACTTTTCCTAAAAATATTATTCTGGCTCACGTAAACTATGCTACTTTCATAACTTCCTTCCATATTTCAAACAAAAGTAACATCTTCAGGAAAAGAGGTTGTTACTATTTTATGACAACTTGTATGTGCTATAAAGTAATAAAAGCAACAAGAGGAATCGACTAGCCGTGCTACATTCTTTACATTTCGTTCCCATTTTTTCACTTATCCTAGTGTAAGTTTTAATTTTAAGGCAAGTTTATTAACCTATTATATAGTACTGGCTAATACCCAGCATGAGCTGCTACGCCTAAATAAATTAAATACGTGTTTCCCTTTTTAGTTAAATAAATAAAAAGAAAAATTGTTATTAAGTTATACTGTAATTCTTTTTAGATACCTCGTGCGTCTAATAATGAAATAAATTTATAACTAACTCACTGGCACTGTCGAACCCGTATGTTCATGGTCGCGCGGATATAATCTCTCCAAACATCTCTATCCTGAGCTAATGTTTTCCAATGATTCCCTGTATAATCTACTTTCCTCAGATCATATTTAATCTTATTCTCCCACCTCATTGTTGGTCTACTAGGACGTTTTCCATCTGGTTTTCCTACAAGAAGCTTCCATGCACGTTTTTCATTCCCCATTCGTGCCACATGTCCTGCCCATAGCAGTCTACGAGTCTTAACTGTTCTTATTATATCTGGTTTCCTATAAAGGCCATGAAGTTTACTGTTATGCAGTCTTCTCCACTCACCCATCTGTTCATCTCTCCCGTTGGTCCAAAAATTTTTCTAAGATCTTTATTCTTAAATACATTTATAAGCAGATGTAATTGATATTTACAAATTTTCATAAAGATGGGTTGTACGGTTAAAAAAAAACTAATGTATTTATAAGATACATTGGTTAATTGGGGGTTACTTAATTTGCATTGTACATATTATGACGAACCAAACATGGCGGTTGGTAGAGTCAAAATTTAATTTGGATTTCAGATAAACCCCTACTTCTAATGGTCGGATTTCGATGATATTTGGACAACACTTACCTCGGGTAATATTAATAGTATATACTAAGTTTCTGTCCGGGTTTCTTAATCACACTTAAGACTTCAGAGTATATTTTTTTTTATTTGAGTGGGTTACCAGCCCAACTGCTAACCCCCAGCCTGGAGGACCAGAGTTTAATTTCGAATTGGAAAAAAATTAAGTCCAATGGCAAAAAAATTAATACTGAGATTTATATGAATATTTTAATGTATGCAGACGATTCAGTAGTCATATAGAAGTCAGAATACGATTTACAAAGAGTCGTTTAAACGTTGAATCAATTAGGACTCTATTATAATCTTAAAGTATCAAATTAAAAAAAGTAAAGTTATGGCTTTTTAGAAAAAATTGCCAGTCAGAGCAAAAAACAGTAATCAATAAAGAAATAATAGAATAGATAGCACACTTTAGATATCTTGGTTCAGATATAACATATAGTTATGATTGGGATGTACATAATACATTAAACCGTTATCAAATTATTTGCGGCACCATAAGTAGAACCATCCTATAAGCTCGAAGAGAAGCTCAGCTCAGTTTTTATAAGATTATAGCTGTTCCTGTTCTTTTATATGGAACTGAATCTTGGGTACTTACAAAAAAAGATATCTCACACATTTAAGCCAATGATATGATTTTTTTTAAGATCCATAAAAGGACGAGAACGCATGACTAGATTACATAATGAGTCAATAATAATGAACTGGAGATATTTTCAATACTCGATAAACTAGAAGTGTAGAAATACCGATGGAAGGAACATTTAGACAGAATGTTCAATGCAAGATTACAACACCTACAAACCGCATGGAAAAATATCATTGGGACGGCCAAGGGAACAATGGACTTTAGACCGGAACAGGTCGCAATTGTCTAATCCTGGAAAGGAAGAAGAAGTACTGAGTTTCTTTGTGAAATTTTGAAATTTGCGACCTCTAGAGAGATTTCTAAATTTTCTTTTCAGGTGAACTCCTACACTTAATGGTTTTAGAATAGGCCTATGTAAAGATGTGGGCAGAATTAATATAAATATGCGCACTTTATTTACGAATTCCTGTGAATCCCGATCGACTATTTACAATGATTACCTCGTTTCGAAGTTCTTCTTCTTTGGTTTCACGGACCTGTCTAGCATAGTTTTCTTCATAATCTATCATTCTTTCCTGCCCTGCGCTTTGTTCTGTACTTTACTCCCAAATCTGCCTCGATATTATCCAACCATCTCAATTTCTGTCGCCTCCCATTACGTCGACCTTCCGATTTTGAATTCAAGATTAATTTTTTAATACTTTCCTCTTCCTTTCTAATGACCTGCCTAATCTTTCAATCTTCGGATCTTAATTTCAGCTAAAAATAATTTATTGTACTCGTATTTTAAGTTGCATATTATATCTCATTAGTCATTCTGCATTGTCCATTGTCAAGTTTGGATCCACATATCTTCCTCAGAATGTTCCTTTCCAGTGTCATTGCATATGATCCCATTCTCTTCATTAGTGTAATAGACTCACTACAATTTAGGCCATTTAGGATCATTGGACTAATAATCGTTTTATATATTCTAATTTAGATCTCTTTACTCATATAGGTTCATGTCAGGATGCTGTTGAGAGCTCTGATTCAACAATCAGTGCTTGTTACTTTAGCTTCTATCTTATTTTGAAGTTGATGCATTTAAATTTATATATTTTGTGTTTTTAAGGTAGTCGGTCACGTAAGGAAAACAGTATGATCTCTATAAATGAATATTTCCTTAGCAGCTGGGAAAAATATCCCATACACAATGTTATATAAGCTAATAAACCAGTGAAAATATTGTTTTCTATATTATTAAATATGGTAATGGTGCAATTTTATAAAATATCCTCAACTCGTGTCAAACTCAGGGTCTAGTTGATGGATGAGATGAAATGAAGCCCTCTATATCCATCCATAGTAATTCTGTCCGAAGGCAGGTCCTTCACTGCAATCATAGCATTTTCATGCTATGCTTGTAGCTTTACTAGGGAATTGTGTAGGTGTAGTAGCTTCCCGTTGCTTTCCACACCGGTGAAGGATGATGATGAAAATGATAAGGATGATCATGATGATGGCCATATGATTTGATTTCGGGGACCGTTTGGGCCTTAAAGGTTTCCTGACATTTGTCTTACAGGTGAGGAAAAACCCCGATAAAAACCTCACCCAGAAAAACTGCCCAGACCGGGGATCGAACCCGGGCCCGCTGCGTGACAAGGCAGCACGCTACCTCGAGACCACAGCGGTCTATATAGAGGTCTGTAAATGACAAGGGTGCCGGCTGACCATGCCTCATGTACCATCACGGAAGCAGATGAACAAATGTATGAGACGATTATGGAGAAATGGTAGAATGCAATTGTGGCAGGGGAAAACGGGAGAAAACCCCGAGAAAAACCTCCGAAAGCTCCGTTTCGTCCACCACAAAGAGAAGAATAATAAGAAGAATATTTGTTGTATACTCCGACTCAAACCTACTACCAAAATAAGCTTTATTGTATCAATCTAAAGGAATCATAATCAGAAAAAAACCAAAACAACAATGGGCCTGTCAAGGGCTCTTCAGGCTTAGGAACAGGTGTCATATTAATCTAAACCTAATATATTCATTATTGTTATTATTATTATTATTATTATTATTATTATTATTATTATTATTATTATTATTATTATATTATTATTATTATTATTATTATTATTATTTGAAATTCATATATAAAAGAAAAAATGCAGGTACAATATTCAATATTAGATTTTATAAAGAAGAAACAATTAAATTGATACGGACACATTAGAAGAATGGAAGAAGGAAGACTACCTAACATAATCACGGATTGGGAACCACAGGGAAAGAAAAAGAAGGGTAGACCAACTATTACGTGGATTCAGGGAATCAATGAAGCTAAGAGGGAATGGGAAATAGAAGAAGATATATGGATGAACAGACAGGAATGGAAAAATGTGTTGAAACAAATGTGTAGTTAACTGTGAACATGGGTACCGGAAAAATGTATATTCATTGTAAAAGCCGGAATAATAAAAAAATATTATTATTATTATTATTATTATTATTATTATTATTATTATTATCAATTATTAAACTTACATGCCTACGTCGGTCAAACTATATTCTCAGTCATAGTATATTCTAGAATGTAGTGTGAATTTGATCAGGTAGAATATTTTGTTCTGAACTGACATAACAAACGTCAGAGACGTGAAAATTTGAAATCGATAACAACTCTTGCGTGAAATGAAAATGTTTTATCTCTCTAAAACAATTCTTGTACGTTGTGTGGCAGCGAATCGCTATATTTTTACGCCTAGTTCCCGCATGAAATGGAGAACGCTGCCTCGCGTGTGGTTGTAATTTGTGGGTTTCATTTCCCAAAATTACCCTCATTTATATTAGAATTTTCAGGCTCATAATGTCGATTGAACTAACACAGTTACCTCACATTCAGCAATGGAATGAACCTCTGTACCTCAACCCCGAACCCATTTACACACACACATAGCCCACTTGGTAGGAAAAAGCAATTTTACTGTCAGCCATGATGCTCCCATAATTTTTGATATTCTGTGTCTATATTTTAAAAATAAAATGGAATTTCAGACATCGTCTTTCACAACACATACCATGAGCTTTTTTCTTACGTTAAATGGTTATTCACTAAAATATGAAGTGTTTAAATGAAGGCATGAGAATAATAATCATCATCACCCGGTATCATGGCAGCTGCCGCCGACTTCCGAAAACCAAACGGCATTCCTCTCTGTCCATCCATTGATCTTCCTCCATTCCTCTGATATTCATAGCTGCTTGTACCCCTTCTATCCAAGTTTTTTTTCGGTCTTCCTCTCTTCCTCCTTTCCATTGGGATCCATTCCATAACAATTTTTGGCATCTTTGCTCTGGCATTCTTTTGACATGACCATACAACTGCAATCTTTTCTTTTGTATAATGTCTATGATGTCCGGCTCCTCTTGTACACCCATAATTTCCCTTATTTCTTTATTTCGTATTCTATCCATTCTAGATTTTCCAGCTGATCTTCTTAAAACATCCATTTCTGTACTTAAAATTATTTTCATTTCCCTGGTAGGAATTTTCCAAACTTCAGCACCATATGTTAAAATGCTCTGAATTATGGTTTGATATATTTGTAATGTTCTATTTTTTTTAAATATTTTTGCTCCACCAAACAGAGTTTAAAGCATTTATTGCTTGTTTTGTTTGTGCGATTCTATTTTTAATTTCCACTGTGTTATCGCCTGAATGGTCTAATTTTGTTCCTAAATAAGTGCATTCAATACTAGGTTTTAGTTCTTCTCTATTGTTGAAATTTATTTTTTCCATTTCTTCTCCTATACACAGGTATTTAGTTTTCTCAATGTTTATATAAAGTCCCCATTTTTCATATTCTTCTTAAGTTTTTTAGCCATATATTCTATGTCATCGTGGTCCTGTGCTATTAATACCTGGTCATCTGAAAAATTTAGTGAATATAAATGTGTATTTTGGATAGGTATGCCCATTTTTTGACATTTTTTCTTCCAGTGTCTTAGTACTCTTTCGAGGTAAATTTTAAATAGAGTTAGAGATAAACTGCAACCTTGCCTTAAACCTTCTGTAATAGTAAATTCCTTTGTTATATCATTTCCAACTTTATTTTCGAAATGGATCCTTTGTATAATGCTTTTATAGCTTCTACTAATTTTTTGGTAATGTTAGAATCGTCTAAAGTTTCCCATAACATTTTTTGCGGAATACTATCATATGCTTTGGTTAAATCGGCCGAAAGCAAATGTAAATGTCTGTTAGTAGCTATTTTTTTCTATCATTTGTGTTATGCAAAATATATTATCTGTGTATGACCCACCATATCTAAAACCAGATTGTTCTTCCATTTCTTTATCCTGGTATTTTATATCAACCATTTTACTTAGTATAATAATAATAATAATAATAATAATAATAATAATAATAATAATAATAATAATAATAATAATAATAATCCACTTAGGCCTATCACTTATCGTTCACATGACTTCTATTATTCTTTCTGAGAAAATAGTAGAAATTCTTTTTAATAATTGGAGATCACCCTCGAATAAGAATATCTATCTATTGTGTTCTGTCCGAGGGCAGGTCTTTCACTGCAATCATGGCATTTTCATGCTATGCTTTACGGCTTTACTAGGGAATTATAGTTGTGGTTACGTTACACGCCAGTGGATGATGATGATGATAATAAGGATGATAATGATGGCAGGATGATTTTCGGGGACCGTTGGACCCTACGCTTCCTGTTATTTGTCTTAGAGATGAGGAAACCTCCTGATAAAAAGAACTCACCCAGGAGACTGTTCCGACCGGGAATCAAACCCGGGCGCGCTGTGTGACAAGGCAGCGCGCTGCCTCGAGACCACAGCGGTGGACAATAATAATATAATCAATGATTTTGTTTGGAATTAATTTTTAGCTGGAACACTACCTCACAGCCAAGTTAAGACTAGTGATAAATGTTGCCACGTACTTAACAGCATGAAGACTACTTACTGAATTGACGAAGATAATATAAATAACAATGAATATTGCTTTCGTTTTAACACCTTAAAACATCTTCTATCATCATCATCATCAACACAAGGATAAAGCCCAATGGCCTGTTCCGATCTCATTATAGGTCGAATTTGTCCTTCCATCTCTTCAATGGTCTTCCCAACATTATTCTCCCTTTTGGTTTATAATTATACAGTCTTCTTGGTATGCGCTGTTCATTCATTCGTAATACGTGCTGAAGATAAGCATTTTGATAATATTTTATTCTTTCACAGAGATTAAATATATTAAGTTCTGTTCTTATATCTTCGTTTTTCTTTTTTATCGGTCCTTTGGTATCCTGCCATTGCTCTCAACATCTTCATTTCAGCAGCCTCTACTTGTTTACTATCTGCCTTTGTTAATATCCAGGTTTCACATCTATAGATAAGAGATTGAACTGCCAATACTTTGTAAAACTTCAAAATAGTTTCTTTTCTAATCCTATTCAATAATGTGCGTTTAATTGTGCCACATAGATAATTGAATCGTTGTATTTTAGTGTGTTTATCTAAATTTCTGTCATTGCCTAAAATAAATCTCAAATAATTAAAATTCTGAAACCTGGTCTATAATTACATTGTTTATCACTATTTTTGTTCTTATTACACATTTTCCTTTCAGAGCTAATATTTTTGTTTTAGATGTAGATATTCTTAAATTGTATTTTAGAGAGATATCATGTAAAGTATAAAGGAATTGTTGTAAACCATTTTCTGATGCTGTCATTATTACTTGATCGTCTGCAAAAAGCAGAGTTGTCAATACACTATTTATATTAATTTGTTCTTGCCATTCATTTATGACATGGTCCAAGTATAAATTAAATAATACTGGTGACAGTGGACACTCTTGTCTTACTCCCTGGTTTATTTATATGTTTTGTTTACTAATTTTATCTCCGCAGTCTATTTTAAAATTTGTTTCCATATATAAACTCTGAATGGCTCTTATAAGGTGTTGAGGAATTCCTTTCATATCTAGTATGTTATAATTTATTTTTACTTACACTATCAAATGCTTTAGTATAATCAACAAAAGCTATATACATCTTCTATAAATTAATATTTACATGTGCCGCCAGGTTGACGTCAGAGCCGAGTAGGCGTCCTCTCTATCTATCTATCTAATGCGTGCTAATAACCAATCTAAAAGTATCAGTCGCTTACATACACTACTTCACTACAAATATTGTGTCACAAAAGATGATGTTTTGAGAGAGAGAGACTGACTCCGACGGTCCACGGATGATTATGAAACATTCGGCTGGTTGTCTGTGATGACATCCACTGAGATCAATTAAGCCTATATTAGGTCATGCGATGTTTTTATGTCGTAAAATTTCTAACCATTGTCGTTATTCTCTCCATGCAAATTATAGCATTTGATTATGTTTTTATAGGAACTTAGCTCTACATAGGAGCCTATAAGCCTATAGTTCTCAGAATCTTGGTTGCACAAGCAATGCAATATTCTAATAGCATTCTGTATAGATTTCTAGTTATAAAAACGCTAAGCAATTTTGTTACGGAATAGAAAACCATACATTGCAATGGCCCCTTCGACTGTTGCACGCTACGTGTATTGTATGGAAATTACCGTATTAGCAAGATGCACGCCAGGTTTCCATTTCTGATCTACTTTGGGTTTTCCATTCTTTGATATAGTATGTATTTTTGTACTACAAATTTATATAATAATAATAATAATAATAATAATAATAATAATAATAATAATAATAATAATAATAATAATAATAATAATGCTTTATTTTAGCTGGCAGAGTTAAGGCCATAAGGCCTTCTCTTTCATTCAACCAGCCAATAGTAGAAAACTGCTGTTACAAATTATCTAGCTTCTTGTCACATTTAGCTCTGACTTTATGATAATAAATTGGAACATATGGTACCTCTAGGATACCAGACTATTTTTGTTTCAATTAGATTAATCAGAACTGTAAATTTTTTTTTCAAGTTTATATATTTATTAAAATTCCATATTCTGGAAATGTAAAATAGAATCATAAAATATAAATGTAACAGAGATTAAAAAAACTGCAAATGTTGGAGTATGACATTTGATCGAAAGCTAATTTGGAACGAAAAAAACGTTTACCAAAAATATTTAATTTAAGGGATGTCCATCATGTAGCAAGTGAGTAAACTAAGATAATTCCCGAGCAATTCGATTTTACGGTCCGATCTTTAGGTTTGGTTTACGGAATATATATTTCTTTTAATAATTAAATAGTAGCCTCTATAACTAGTATTAATGCGAGGAAACAAAAACTGCATCCGGCAGATCTCAGCTTCCAGGTTAACCTCGATTCGTGATGGTTCGATTTTGCTGATTAATGAACTCGATATTATTTTTCTTATTCAAATGTTATATTGCGAAATTTGTTGGCAGGAAACAAATATGGCGACTCTAGAGTTTTTTTTAATTCGAATTAAATGCTAACCTCCACTTCTAATGCTCAGATCTTCCTTATTTGTGGAGAATACCTTTCGCATTTTATTCCAGTAATGTGTACATATATATATATATATATATATATATATATATATAAGCGTTACTGCTATAAAGTAAATATTCTCTTTAAAAATTTGCTTAACTGTTATGTTAGCCGCGAGATGGCAGTTGGAATAAATTTCCGCTACCTCTTGTGTGAATTGAGAATACTACATGTATAAGAAAATTGTATGCTTGTATTGGAATTCTTGGGTAGCTCAGTTGGTTAGAGCGCTAAAGGTACAGTCTTTAGAGACTCGAGTTCAAATCCCGACTCAAGCATTCTCTTTTTTCTTTTCATATCATATATATATATATATATATATATAATTTTTTGCGCGATAGTGCGTTTTATCATACTTACCAGCAATGACGACCATTATTGAAAGTTCAAATACCTATATTTCGGGGTTGCCAACCTAAATAACTATACTGTAATATTACATCTACACCCACGTGCGGGAAGTAAAACCACTGCCCTCTGTATTTACTACGTACAATGTATATACAGAAAATATCCAAAAGGTAGTGTTAATATACATTATACGAAACAAATCACTGCATTTTAAATGAACTGAACTTTATTTGAAACAATATAAAACAATAAATACGTACTTGCGGCCATGTTGTCAATAATTGTCCTGTTATTTTAACTAATAAACTTTGCCCTCAATTTATTATTTTGGAAACACCATCGCGTAAAAAATAATATACAACGCACGTTTGTGAAGTGTTTTACAAAATCTCAGAAATTAAAAACCTCCCTATCGCTCGGTTTTTAAACATTTTTCCTCGATTCTGTAAAAAACTACTTCCCAACTTCGCATCGTAATATACTATTATTGTGAAGAATGAAAAATTGTGGGCGCGAGAACGATTTTTAAAGTTTGTCTTCAGATAAACACCCCACTCCTAATGATACAGTATATATGTTGTGTGCCAACACGGTCTACTATTGAATCCTTTTCCTAATATACCTCTGGGGTGCTGGATTTTTATAAAGGTAAATTTAGTTAGTACAACACAATCATGTAATCGGTGAAAATCAAGTTTATTTTCCTCTAACTTACTACGTAGATACAATTAAAGCAGGACCAAATGTTTGAATCAAAGTCCATTCCTAGGACTAGAGGGGTTTCGAAGTGTATTAACTTCGGAACAAGCAGCACGTGGCCCTCAATAACCATGTAAGTTTGAGGAATTCCAAAACTCACAAAGTTCATTTATCACCTTCGATGGCGATCAACCAAAAGTAAAGATGGAGAATTCGTCAATAGCTAGTTGTAAGCTGGGGGAGATCCACCTCCCACGAATCTCTATACAATTACTTAGTAAGGACTACCGTCCATGATGAGAGTGCCTAACACACACTGCGAGAGCCTAACACACAATGAGAAAAAGTGTTGTAGTCATCTGTCAGATCTGAGCACAATACGCAGACGTTGGCAACAGTATACAACAAAAATGCTACCAACACAACTCAGCGTTACTGTATTCAGGTGCCTACAATCGGAAGTCAGATGAACTACATCATTAGCGTAATAACCGACGGCAGGTGTCTGCTATACCGACAGAGAGAGCGACTCTTGTCGCAACAATATATACACATTTTCTCATAGATATTTTGAATCTCTAATAGATATTATTATTATTATTATTATTATTATTATTATCATTATTATTATATATTATTCGAAATTTATAAACCCTATTTCATTTAAGGTATAATAGTGTTACAGTTTGCATCAATTTTGTGATACGTTATATAATTTTAACTACAACCTAAGTTTTTATTAAACTTATTTATTTTTATTTCAGGATGTTCTGTTATATATACAGGTATCCTCAACCAAAATATACAATTTTCTTCTTCCACACTTCCCGTTCTTGGGTGTCTGCTTCTGTCATATTTCTCTGCTTCATATTGTCTTGAATTATCTTTATCAACGTTGGCTTTGGTCTACCACGTTTTCCTTTCCAGGAGGTATCCATTTCAATACTACTTTGTTTCTGTGTCCCTTCTTCTTATATGCCCATACCATCTTATTTATAAAGTGAATAAAAGGTTTGTAGTCATTTTCTGTCAAAAACACTTTAATAACGTGTGGTACACTTAAACAGCCGGTGTTATTTATAAGAAAAGTGATTTGGAACGTTTCATTCTAGAACACAGGGTAATCAAAGATAATACAATCAACACTTTGGCTCTGGTAGGTAGGATCAATGGAGATTTGTAAAAAAAAAACATACTAATGAGTACAACCTCAATAATTTCAGTCGTTCAGAATTCGCTGAAATGACATTTATTGATCTGAGGTATAAAGTGCGTATTTCTTTAAAATATTACATCTTCTTTTAATATCAGGAGACATTCAGGATTGTCGGTTATTTGTAAGATATTGTATTTGAAGTTGTAAAATCCAAGATCAGTTCATTTCTCTGAGGATTACAAACTGCTACCATTATCACGTCCCAAGAATCTCGATTCCACGAACATCATCAAGATTATGTGTTTGCGTTAGTAAAACGAGCGAAATGATCACGCTATAAAACACACACAGAGAATTATTTGCATTTCTTGAAGAGTTTTAGGGATGAGAAAGGATTGGAGAAGATTCCACCCCTCTATCAGACAGTTTCTTCAAATTAAATTCACTTGATCTCTTCCGACGTTCAACCCTCATGAGTTAGGAACTGCAAAGAAGACCTTATGGAAACGAGATAGGGGTTGCGGGGTTAGGAAAGGGTAGAATATAAGTTAAGTTTCATTCCTCTTAGATTCATCCTTGTCTAAAGAGTCGACTCGAAACTCTCTGGGCTGCTATTAGAAACCTACAACAGATGGTAAAGCAAACATTCTGGTACCAGTGAGAGGACTAGATACTTGTTGGAAGCAAAGTATGTGGGGGCTAATTAATTCAACCCCCTTTACTTCAACCTCTTGCATCTTTCTCTTTCTATCATCTTAAAATCTTTCTTGCTCCTTCCTCACCTATTCGCAATGTCTGTCGTTGAAACTTTGTGCTTTTAGAACAAGTTTTGGAAGTTGGGATCTCGTGACATCGCTATGAGTACTTTCTGGGTGTACAGAATTCTACATCTCCACTTGGAACATGATAACATGTTGAAATATGAATTCATCTGTTCGCTTTAACAAGCTCTGAGATCGAAATTTCAAGTGCAAAATATTTGTTTACTTAAAAGCCCTACTAACACATCCCATTTACGTTGTTAATTGATACCCCATTTTAGAGACAATTAAATATAATTAGTCAATAAAATTCATATTAAAATTCCGTTGAGGTAAATAGTCATACAGTAAAATATTAAAATAAATATCAGGCATGCGCCGTCATTCTCAGCTAGGCTAATTAAAAAAATACCTTTAAGAACCTACGCTTTCGGAAACAAGCCTCATTAATCCTTCTTGATAGCACTTCCTCTTATTCTACTTATTTCACAATAGCCTCTGCCCGCTCCTGGAATTTCCTTCATCAAGATATCTGGGGTTCCCGCACACTTGACACTTTTAAGTCACACTTTTTTTATTTCTTTATTATTCAACTGCATGCTCCATTACGTGGTTTTCTTATTAAATAACTATAAAATTAAACAGTATTTACAATTACATTGTCTTACTTAAAGCTAGATGGTTAACTATATACAATACTATTGTTCTATGTTTTACTTAACCTAAAGTGTATTAAATTTAATTGAATTTGAAAATATTGAAAATTCCTTATTGTAAGTATCAATGAGTTCATTGTTCTTAATTGGCCAATTCTGGTTTCTTAAAACTACTGATTTGAGTTTATCTCTTTCTTTATCTAATAATTTACATTCCAGTAATATGTGTTTTATATCTTGGACTTTGTCACTGCAGGGACAATTTGGATTTTCTATTATTTTGAACCTATTTACATAGGATCTAATGTTCCCCTGACCTGTTAGCATTGTAGTTAATTTATATGTTAGTTTGAGTTTTAATCTTTGCCTGCCTTGTATTGTGGGAAAGAAAGATTTGGTTATTTGGCCTTTAGTGGTTCTTTCCCATTAATTTTGCCACTTTTGTACACTTGTTTTGCATAGTTCACTGAACACTACACTTTTCGGAATCTTCTTGTAGCTCTCCTCTAGGTCTCTGCTCACTACGGCTGCTTTATCTAATTGGTCCGCCAACTCATTCCCTTGGATTCCGATGTGGGCCTTCGCCCATTTAAAGTTTATTTTCCAGTTTTCCCGTTGCATAGATGAAACTTGTCACGCTTATACAAATACATGTTGTTAAATAACACTGGTCAAAATGATTTTTGTCTCACGTGTACCAATAGGCCTAGTTGTAATTAATGCAGTTTTTTTATCGTGCTTTCAAATATGTATTCGGATTTCTCCATCACCCACAGTTTTTCTATTTCAATATTACTGGATTTAAGTAATTATTTTTTAATAAAGGTTTTTTTCGTCCATTTGTCCATTGTAAAATAAAACCAAATGAGCTAACTCAGGAGATTTTAATTGTAGAAAAGTGATATTAAGGCAAATGGAATCCTAATTTGCTGGCCTAGTATTGTTGGACCATCAAGAGGGATGCTCCACAGGGGAAATATAGCAGAAAATCGTCATTTCTTACTTTCTAGGGGAGACCGAATGTTCGAATATTGTGTATTAATTTTTCTCGACAACTAAATTTCTTATGTGTAAGCGTACAAAATGATTTGTTTTTACATTTTTCACTACAAAGAGCGATTTATAAAGGTGAAGGGCTAGAGAATTAAAACTATCTTATAGCCTATAACGTTTCCGGGAAAATCTTGAACGTTTTGCAGAAATCCCCATAATCAAAAAACGGTATGACAGCGCACGTTTGCTCGGGAATCTACTTCTCCCGATCTTCTTGGCATGAATGAAAGACAAAAATGGCTGTTCTGAGTTATCTGTAAAAGATAAACATATGCTGTCGCGGACTTTCTTGTAGAATTTTAATATTGAGATATTCAATACATTAATTTTGTGTATTTGTTATGGTTTAGGCAGCGTAAGCCATTTAAATGTCAAAAGGGACTTTTCGCGTTTTTCACATTTTTAAGGGTGTAGAAGTTGAGTATCACAACTTTCTTATAACCTATCGTCATTCCGGGAATTTGCTGAACATTTTACAAAAAAGCCCATCACAATCGGATGAACGGCAGCGCATAAAATACGAACAAACAAACATGAATTTTTATATAGCCTATTAGATAGGCCTATATGTATGTATGTGTATATATATATATATATGCAAAAATATGTGTTAAATAACCTAATAATTAATTGAAGTCTGGCAATGAATAACAGTCAAACTAAAGAGTGAAATTACATTCATAAACTTATTTTTAAAACATTAATAGGAATACGCCATAAAATTATAATAATAGGCCTACATAGGCTAAACATTGACAATACATAGGCTAAAAATCAACAATTAATGAATAGGCTAAAATTATAATATTATAGGCTAAAATAAATAATTAATGAATAGGCGAAAATTATTAATATATAGGCCAAAAATCAATATTGATAGATAGGCTAAAAATAATACAAAGGCTTAATTAACAAAATATACAGACTTAAATACAAGATGGGATTCAGATAATTATTTAAATAGCCTATATTCAAAGAGAGGGAGAAAAGCCATAGAAAGTAATTGCGGGCAAATTACTCCAGTCATTTATAGTTTAATTTACAAAAGAAACTTTTCCTGTATCCTTTCCTTATTTTCCGAATCCAATTAAAATTATGACCATTCCTATCGCAGTACATGGGATTTTTCAATCTAGTGTATAGCCTACATAGGCCTACCTCTATGTACAATTTCCCTTGTAGCATCTTTACAATGCACTTACTCTTGCATTTGTTAAGTCTGATGACGATGAAATTGATTTTCAATTAATTAAATAGGCCTAAGTTCGAAATAATTGATTTTGCTATAATTTATTAAAAAAATGTTCATTTTTTGCAATTCCAAACATTCTATTGTGTGTATTTCCAAAGCATCCCAAATCAAAGTACCTACAAAGATGCGTCAGTGATATTTTGAGTTCAAACGTTAAATGAAACCATTCTAGGAAATGTTATGAACATCAAAGGGCAAATTAATATTTAGAAATACCCTGCAATGGAATCAACGTGCAATTTATTTGAAAACGATGATTGAACGATGAAATACTAGGAAACATGTTATGCATATGCACAATGACAAGGATTTTGATTTTGAATTCGATTGCTTAATAAATATATCATTGGTATTCTAGGAAATTACTTGAAATATTTACAATATTAAAAAAACTCCTCAAATATTTTTTTTTTATTTTTCCTCCCTCATCTAATTAGATATATTTCATTTATTTGGTTTCCTGTTGACACTGTTCCATGAAATTCTATTTACGCTTCTTTTTTAACATTATGTGTTGGTCAGTCCATTTAATTATTTACTGTCCCTTTTTGTTTCCTTTTTTACATTATATATGTGTGTGGGTGTGTTATATTGCAGATTTACGCGGATATAAGTATGATTAAGAATATATACGCTATATATTTTTTATTATTATTTATTTTATTTAGTGGATTTCACAATGTTTCACATCATCTTGCTGCACCCAATTAATTTACTGTCATTCTCCTCTACATCTCTCTGTCATTCCAATCTCCATCATCCAATCCTTTTTCCCTCAATGCTGCTCAAAATACCTTCAATTCACGTTATCTTTGGCCGTCCTCTTCTTCTTCTATCAAGTGGCGAGCATTCTAGGATTCTTCTTGGAAATCTAACTTCTGTCATTGTTTTTACATGACTTTACTTTAAGAATTAAATAAAATATATATATATATAACATTAAAAATAAATACATTAACCGGAATTTGGTCCCGATTCATCCAACTTTATACGTTAATGAGCTAATCATTACTCCACTCAGGCTCCTATTGCAAACATTGATTTTTCTTTTCTTATATTCTTGTGGAAAGAAACGGAAAGCTATCACACCTATAATTTCCTAGTAAAGCTGCAAAGTATAGCATGGAAATGCTATGATTGCAGTGAAAGACCTGCCCTCTGGCAGAATTACTATGGAATGGAATATACAATTCTCATTCATAAGAGGCAAAGGGACAACACCCTCAGTGCCATCTTAGGGCTTCTAAAACAAGGAAGCATTTTTATGAGAATATTTTACTTTATAGCAGTAACGCTTCTATTATTTCGGTGTTATAATTAAATTTTTACATTAAGGTCAAATGTGACATCAAAACAAAATAGGTAGCCTACGTGAACCGGGATATATATATATATATATATATATACATACATACAATACTTACTTTTTTATTCAGTAATTTCCTGGTAGTAATCAAGGTAGGCATTTGTGTTAGGCTTAAATAAATGTTTACACGCCGTAGCGTAGTGGTTAAGGGACTGCGCTATAAGCCGGAAGGTCGAGGGTTCGAGTCCCGGTGGGGTCAGGATTTTTAAACTGACCCAAACCTTCTGGCGGCACTATGGCCCTGGGGTCGACTCAGCCTCTAACTGAAATGAGTACCAGACGCTTGTTCTGGGGTAAAGGTGGCCGTCACGCAGGGCTGACATCAAGTGCCGATTGTCAAGAAAAAGTGGGAGCCTTAACCTCCTACTACCCCAAGGGCCTCCTGAGGCCTGTAGTGGGATCATTTTACCTTTACCTTACCAAGATCCTGTAGGTCACTGTTCTAACGTTTTCTCCATTCACCTGTCTGTTCGTCCCTCTTTGGCCCAAAAATGATCATAAGAACTCTATTCTCAAATACTCTTAGTATTATACCATCTTTTACCATCGTTCAGAAACAAATTGAAAATAAAATTACTATAAAACAACAGAAACAACTCACTAATATTACTTTTTAAAAATTAATAATGGGTTTTTTCATTCTTTAATAAAATAGATTTAAGATTCGTTAATATTTTTACCTAATGCCTTGTATAAAAAGCATAGATTAATTAAGTGTAGTTTATTACTTTCTTAGTATTTTCTTTCTTTTTTTTTCTTTTTATGTATAGTAGATTCGAGCTGTTATTCCTTTCTGTATTCATTCTATCATTAATTTAATTTTAATTGTATTTAATTTCATTGTATTATTAGACATTATTTTCTTTATTATTCAATTTGACAGATAATTAATTGTTTAGTATGTACTATTATTGTAATTTCTTGTATTTATATGTAACATATGTTTGTCCTGGTGAGTGGAGGAGAAGAAACACATGGCCTTAACTCCACCAGGCTAAGTAAATAAATCTAAATCTAAATAAATCTAAAGTATTTTCTCATCCCTTGAAGTAAGAGTCCATGTTTTGCATCCATATATCGTAAATAGGAGAATTACAGTTTTATATATTTTCAGTTTAACGTTTTTGAGAGAAGTAGTAAATAAAATAAATACTTTTTTGCCACAAATTAGGTCAAATCATTTCTTAAAATAATTGATTTTTATTTGCTACAAGAAGAAGGTAATGATTTTATTAAGAACTCTTTTTATTTTGAAGGTATGACTATACAAACTAATAAGATCTATGTAGATTTTTTAAAATTAAACTGTTCTAATTAAATGAGGTAATATTTTTTCCGTTTAAACAAACATATAGTCAGGTTAGTATTACAAATTGTCGTTAAAAGTATATAGATATTTCCATTTTGTTTAGGTAGGACAGGAATTTGATTGGAATATTATTGACAATTTTGACAGTGTTGTGGTTTGAAATATGGAATCTATATGTGCTTTCTCTTTCTCATTGCTATGCACATAGATCCATGTGTATGCAAAGCAGAGTTAATATGCATACACTGTAATAACTCACTCTTGTCTCAGGAGAGAGTGTGTCTATACACAGATGTAAACCTAGAAATATCCACATTACAGAATAATCCGTCCCATTAATAATAATAATAATAATAATAATAATAATAATAATAATAATAATAATAATAATAATTCAGTAAAATGGAATTGAAACCAAAGCCAATAAAAGTAGATGCCAAAAAATGGAAACAGCATTTCGGCTTACTCACAACACTTGTAATAAAAAATGCATATCTTTACATACAAAATTACGACACTATAACACTGTAATTAAACCAGAGTGTCTCTATGGAGCAGAAACATTAATTTTGAACAGAAAAAAAAGATGTCGAAAATATAGTGAAAAAATAATACAAAATTATAAGAACAGTTTTAGGTCCACAAGTCATAGATGAAGCATTTAGACTCAGAAGTAAAAAGGAGATAAAAATATATACAGACATTCATAGTGATATTAGAAAACGAGGGTTAAAATGTTATGGCCATATTAAACGAATGAACTCAAATAGGCTTACAAAACAGATAATGGAATTCTACGAAAACAGAAGTTAAGCTCCAGTGGATATTATGAAGTGGATTGATGAAGTCAAAAGGGACTTAAAATTGGCAGGAAT